>CAKNYM010013066.1:0-14493 GCA_932195095.1 Andricus curvator | reverse complement strand
TTCTTTTCATCGAAGTCGAACACGAAGTTCAAAAATCTAGAGGAGCCTAGCGTAAAGCGCGATGCAAATACGACCGAGCGCGTAGCGCGAGCTGAACACATAATCGAGCGCGAAGCGCGAGATCCAACAGTCGCGCTCAAACTTGCGAGCGAAGCCAGCCGCGCGCGAAGCGCGCCATGAGAATGTGCCCGCGAAGCGGGCAGATTTTTTTAATTAATAAAGGCAGTTTTTAAATATTTAGCAGTATCTGGCCGTCTATTTAAAATAAACAATTGTAAATCAAGTATTTAAAACTAAACGATTTGAAAGTGAATTGTTTCAAATAGAAAGTCTTGAATCGATAACATTTCAGAGTGAAAAGCTTAACCTTTAATTTAAGAAGTTTAATTGTTTCATTTTGTTGAATTTTGAAATTGCAGGTGAAATTTTTTTGTTTTAATTTATAAATAACAACTGAACAATTATTGATTGCAGACGACCAAATTTCTTTGCTAGACGCCCTTGTCAGCGGACGCCCAGTCAGCGGCGCTAATATGCGCGGCACATTTGACATTTCAAAAGTCATACAAATAAATTGCAGAGCAATTATTATTAGGAAATATCAAGTAATTAGTTTTCATCGACAGATTGATGCAAAAAAATGGTTGAAACACTCTGAACCAGTTGTTTCATAATGCGAACTGTAAACTTTTACATAAGTTATAATATATTTTAGTCACTTTATACAGAAAATTTTCATGATGGAAAACGTAATTTTTAAATTTAATTCTATTCATGAGAAAGATTTAATTTCTTGTAACTGAACTTAAAATGCAAACTTAAATTTTCTGTTATAACAATTTTTACTAAAAGCTATATTTAAATATTTTTTCTAATTTTTAAAATTGTCTTCAATCTTTATAATTGAAAATAAAGATTTAGGGCAAGATAAACGTCCCTTACTGGCTATTATTTAATTTTCCAAAGTTCAACTCGTTGTCTTATTTCCAGTTGACAAGAGTTGGCAACAAAATGTCGGTGAGGTATATGAATTGGATAATTATTTTTTCTGTAAAATGGATTAATAGAAAATTACTTATTCAAACGAAGATTTCTTTTATTCGAATAAGTGAACGTTTTATTTTTTTGAACATTTTTTAAACAAAAATAATTATTTAATTGCGATGATTATATCGACTTCTGGCATGGAATAAATATTTTTGTTCAGTTTCATGAATGTACATTTATATTAAAAGAATATTTTTTACATTTGAATAATTTTTGCGTTGTGTTGACAATGATAATTGTTAGAATGGAGTAAATATTTGTTGAATTGGATGTAATATTCCTTTATCTCAAAAGAATATTTCTTCAATTAAAGTATTTATTTGATTGCGATATGATTATGTCGACTTCTGGAATGGAGTAAATATTTTTTTCAGTTTAATGAATATACCTTTATATTAAAGTAATATTTTTTAAATTTAAATAATACTTGCATTGTGTTAATTACGATAATTGTTAGAATGCAATAAATATTTATTTAATTGAATGAATATTCATTTATCTTTAATTAATATTTCTTCAATTTAAGTAATTATTTCGTTGCAATGGTTATATCAAATTTTAGCTTGCAATAAATATTCTTTTCAATTTAATGAATATACATTTTTATTGAAAGAATACTTTTTACATTCAAACAATTTTCTTATTGTGTTGATTATGATAATTGTTAGAATGCAATAAATATTTATTTAATTGAATGAATATTCATTTATCTTCAATTAATATTTCTTCAATTTAAGTAATTATTTCGTTGTAATTGTTACGTCTTAATAAACATAACTTACCTTATATTTTGTTAATTTAAATGATGGTTCCTCGTTTTAGATTCTAATTTAAAGTAGAAAGCTGGGATGAGTATAACTACCATTACAAAACAAATCAATTAACCATGAACTTTAGTTTTATAAATGAACTGAGATTTATTTATACAATTGAAAATAAAATAGAAAGTTTGAATTGAAAGATCAAAAAAATGATGCAGCTGGAGTACTCTTAGTTCGATCACCTCTTCTTGTTTGCTTCTAGTCCACCTTAAATAGGGATGACTAGTTAATCAAACAATAGAGTAAAGAAAATGAGATAATTTAGTACTTACGTTATTTTTGTGTGACGTTTATTTCACCCTCTTACTGATCGAAAAGAAAAGTGGCTCGCCTTTTGAGGTACGGTTCCCTATGTGGGACCCGTAAGGGGTGAGTACCGAAGAATGGAGGCTGAGGTGACCAGGTCAGTGGATCTGGCCTCGTTGTTCATTTGTGGCAGGTGCTCTCTTGTATTCAGACTCGAAGTTCCCGCACAGCAGTTAAACTGAAGACACACCGATGTTTTTATTGTTGTACTGGGTTGTTGTTCTAAGTAAACTGATGAACTGCCTAAACTGATACTGATCTTCTGCTTCCAAATCTGTTGTATTTATACACAAGATCCCTCCTAAGATTGCCATAGGGGTGAGTGATATTAGAAGTAGGGATTCATCATGGTTCCAATTAGTGTTGATAATTAAGAGTGGTAGGGATTTAATTATCCAATGGGCATCGAGAATTATATGTATGCCCATATACGGAAAGTGTCGGAGTAGCTAATATGCATTATATCCCTTCCTAATCCAGGGGGTTAATTAATAGGATAGCCAATCAGCGATGAGGAATCGTGATGTGCCCAAATATGGAGAATGGGGCAGTTACCAAAATATATGGTATCCCTTCCTAGATGACAAAGGCTGAGATATTCTAATGCGTAGAAGGGCATAAGTTTGCGTGTGTTCTTTGTGAGAGAGTCACCCTCCTACAACTGTCATCTCGATTGAGATATTTATTGCTTTTGTATCGAAGATGCTGGTGTCCGTTGCATAGGCATAAGTAGGTCAAGATGCTTAAGTCATAATAAATTTAAATTAAAAATTTAAAGATTTTTCGGGTTTCAATCGAGTGCGAAACTATGAATGTTGCCGATGTTTCGTGAACATTGCAGTTCACTTCTTCAGGGCTGACCTGAAACTGAAGTTTCAGGTCATGTTGTTCTTATGTATGTATTCTCTACGATGCCTGTGATTGGCCAGAGATAAAGATAACTTACAAAAAGAACTACAAAATGTTAAACAATCCCTAATACAAAACGATTGCACAAACAAATTAATGAAGCAATAAAAAAATACACTCAACAAAACAAGTCAACACAACCTACTGAAGAAAGAGAGAGAAAAATGACCACCACCCGACCCTACATTCAAGGTATCACAGAACAAATAGGAAGAATTCTCAACAAACACAACATCAAAACCATATTTAAACCACCTGAAAAAATAGGACAACTTCTAAACAACCCTAAAGATAAAAAAGAACCTTTCAGTGATCCGGGAGTATATAAAATCCCTTGTTCTGGTGGCAAAGTCTATATTGGAGAAACCGGGAGGCCGGTAAGTCAACGTGTAAACGAACATGAGAGTAAAGTCAGGCTAAAACATTTCACGCAATCAGCAGTAGCTGAGCATCATATTGAAACAGGACATAACATTTTATTTGAAAAAACAACCGTAATCGCAAAAACGTACAATAAATTTCCAAGAAAACATACAGAAGCAATCGAAATCTTAAAACACCTTAATAACATCAATAGGGACAATGGATATAATACCAATCCGATTTGGCTTTCCGTCCTCCCGGGTTTTTTAAAAAAGACTTGATTGGCCAATGAAGGTCAACCAGCCCACACCAGGGGGCACTCTGGCCAATCACAGGCATCGTAGAGAATACATACATAAGAACAACATAAACTGAAACTTCAGTTTCAGGTCAGCCCTGAAGAAGTGAACTGCAATGTTCACGAAACGTCGGCAACATTCATAGTTTCGCACACGATTGAAACCCGAAAAATCTTTAAAGTTTTAATTTAAATTTATTATAATGGATCATCGTGAAAGTCTTAAATCTATTATGCTTAAATCATGTAGATGAGTAGTATAGGTACCAGCATTTTGTAAACGTATGGGACTGAAAATCTGGTCTGTTCTTAAGGTTGGCTTGCTGATTAATTTAGAGCTCTTCAATTAATGTGTGTTTGATGTCTGTGTTAGTTCTGCAAATTTTATGTAGCCCGCTCATTTTAGTTTAATGTACTGTATATGTGCTGTAGGTACCAGCATTTGAAAACGTATATGACTGAAGATGTGACTAGTTTTCATGATTGCTTCGTTGATTAATTTATGGTCCTTTGATTATTGTGTGCCCATTTCTTGTGTTGAATAGGCGAGAATTTTATGTGTATCGCTTATTTTCGTTTACTGTGCTATGTAAGTGCTATAGGTAACAGCATTTTGTAAGCGTATGGGAAACAAAATGCAGCTAGCTTTTCTGGTTAGCTTGTTGATTAATTTATGTCTTTTTGATTAGCGTGTGCCTGTTTGTTGTGCGAAAGTTGATGCGTACAGCTCATCTTGATCTATTGCGTTGTTCGTTACAAATCTGATATTCACGGATGTTCTTAACAATATTAGGTTTGTTTATAATATGATTTTGACAATAATAATTAGATATTGGATATGATCTTTCAGCTTGTTGTTTTGTTATTGAATATAAATGTTATTTAGTTATAATCTATTGAATATAAATGTTATGTAATTATAATCTATTGTTTATAATTAGTTATTATTATTATAAAAGTCGCGGGACGTGACATAATGGTTATATCAACTTTTAGCTTGCAATAAATGTTTTTTTTTCAATTTAATGAATATACATTTGTATTGAAAGAATACTTTTTACATTCAAACAATTTTTTTTGTGTGTTGATTATGATAATTGTTAGAATGCAATAAATATTTGTTTAACTGAATGAATATTCATTTATCTTGAATAAGTATTTCTTCAATTTAAGTCATTATTTCGTTGCAACAATTATATCAACTTATAGTGTTAAATTCTTTTTTTTCAATTGAACGAATATCGATTTATCGTGAAAGAATATTTTTTAAATTTAGATCATTGTTTCATTGTTATGATTCTGACAATTCTTAGCATGGAATAAATATTTCTTCAATTGAATGAAAATTAATTTATCTTGAGTGAATATTTTCTTGACTCCAAAAAAATAAATTAATTGCTCCAATGATGTATGAATTATTTGATTTTAAAACATATTTATCCCTTTCAAGGAATCGATTTCACTGGACAAAAGAAGGAGTTCTTTAGGCGCCTAAAACATATTCAATAAACCTAGGTTTCTACCTTCTAGGAAATCATTTCTTTGACTTCATATTTTTCGCATTTAATGCAAAGAAATATTTACTTATATTAAAGAAATGTCACCAAAGAAATCATTTCCTTGAATGGATGCGTGAATCTTTTGCATCTAAACAATATTAACTTAACTGAAGTAAACAATTCCTTGGTCGAAAGAAAAAAAAACCAAAGAAACGCACTTCCTTGAATCAAGTAAATTTTTTTTCAGTGTACTCTGGTAGTTTCTTGTATGATGCAAAATTGTTTTACATACTTTCTGTAGAACTGTGCAGTAAAAATTTTTTCTAGTGTCGTGTCGTAACGAAACTTTGTATTTTTCATCTTGGTAATATAATACATACTTTTTGGGAAAGCCTAAATTGTTGTGGAAATAAAAGCAACTAGGTTTACAACTATGTTTCTTTTTTTCTAAAGAAACTATCTCAGTATACAATTCTTGCTTATTAAAAATGTTTAAACTTGTATTGAGCAATTCCATATCAAATCATCTGAAGAATTTAATCTGTTGTTAGTAATTTTGATGAAAATTCTTGTATCAGTGCTCTTAGCTCTTAGGTGTTGAAAGAAAAACCCTAAAATTACTTTTGAAGAATTCAAGAAACTCAGAAGATATTCAAATTTAAAATTTTGATACGTTTTGAAAGAATTATAACTTGCACAAACAGTTTCTTATTATTTCTAATTTTTTATAAGATAACGACCTCCATATCGGGCCCTCGTCAGCAGTCAAGTAATACACACGCTTTCGTTTTAACACCAAAATAGTAAATTCAAAATAAATATTGAAATTACCTGTTACCTAAATGTCCTTCTTTATGTAAGATTTATTATTTCACCAAAAAAAAGCGAGTACTGTCTCCGTATAGTCCTTTATTTACCGCAGAAGGTGAGCAGTGCATCTGATTTTAGCGGTCATGTCATTTATCGTAAAATTTATCCGACAGCGTAGGGTCCAAAGAAATCAATTTTCTCTTTAATTTTGCTTCAGCTTTGAAGTACTTGAATTCCCAAACTTTTCTACTCTAAGAAAAAGATATTATTTTTCTAATCAAACAAATATTTGTGTTCGATTCAAGCAAAATTATTATTTAAGAATAAATTTGAAATCGAGACTATTGATGGCAAAACGTATCGACTGGAGTAACTTGCCCGTTATATATTTAAAAAAGAGAATCATGATCCTAAGGAACTTAGCTGTGCTTTTATTTATTAAGACTTTTAAAAAAACCTTCATATGCCCTTTTTCAATAGTAGGGGTTTATTCATAAAAAAGTACTATTTTTTTTTGAAAAGTAATATTAGTTATTGGATTTGCTTAATTTTATTGAATTCTTCCTATTTTCACTATTTTAGCATTTACACTTATTTTTTATGTTTCAGAGGGTTAATTGAGACTTATATAATGGCTTGCACTGAGAAAAAAACATATTACAGTTTAGTTTAAAAGAAATGGACTGTTATTCGACAAAGGGTTCTCAATCGGTAATTGGTTCCATTACACGTGACTCTATAAAACCTATAACTGCACAAAGTGTGTCAAACTACACATTACTTTAGGCCCTTTTTCAAACTCTATATGTAATCAAAAGAAAGACTTATTCAAAATGTCTAGAACATCTTGGTACTTAAAATATACAATATGATCAAAATAGAATCTTACTTTTTTCAATTTGCTTTGTAACCTAACCCTGGTGGAAATATATATTTTTCACATTAAAACACAATAATTTACAATAAAATACATTAGTGAATAGAAAGTGGTAAGTAGGTAAGTAATTGGTAAGTAGTATTAATGATATACTACTTGTAAAATTCGTTAAAAGTGTTGTTTGTCATCTTCTACCGTTATTATCAATTTTTTTTGAAAAATATAAAATAATTAAAAATTTTACATCATCGTAATTTATTGTACTTTGTTGTATTTGACTGCGCAAATATATTTCCACCAAGGCATGTATTTCAAAAAATGTTTGTGCCAGTTATTTTTCAGCACCCTGGAATATAAAGTTTACTTTGAATCCAAATTATGAAAGTAGAAGAACAGGTGAAAAAGAGGATCATATTGTATCTGATCGAAACAGGAACAAAGGCCAATATCCTCACTAATATATTAAATCGGTTCCGCACCACATAATAAATAATAGATGTATGTAATGTCGCAGGGTGTACGAGCGAACGGACATTCAGGATTTGATACAGGTCTGCTTGGTTGAGCGAGTAAGAGCTTGTACCGAGCCTTTTAAGTTTATATGGATGTATGCATGTATGTTTGAATGGAGGTATGCTTTTATGTATGTATGCATGCATGTATGTATGGATGTGTGTATGCATGTATGTATGCATGTGTGTATGCATGGCCGAATGTATGCATGCATGTATAAGCCCTCGTTACTGCCCGGGGCTAGGCCGTTTCCCGACCTTGCCGAGCGGAATTCCTTAGACTCGAAGACGTTCGTCATTTTTATTTATTTCTCTCTCTTATTCATCGACGACTTTTTTCCTTTCTTTCGCTCTCGTTCCCCTCACCACCTTCTTGCGAGACTTCTCGACGACCGGAAGGCAACTTTCAGAAAATTATCTGCCAAGCAGAAACTTTCCTCGCTCTTGTGTAGCTTGGGATCCGCTCGTTATTACCAAGCCACCATGTGCCTTTTCTATATAAAATGTACAGTGTCCCAAATAAATGTTATTCTAGACAGAATAATAAAGCACACCAGAAAATTCATTTTCTGGACCGAAAATTAATTTAATTGCTTCATGGAAGTGGATTGAGTTCAATGGGAAAGTTCCCTCCACGAAGGCGGCCTTCAAACGATAACGATTGGACATCGGCGAAACAGTTTGCCTTTATCGAGTATTAAGGCATAATAAACTTTTTTGTAAAACATGCACTTTAACTAGCTGCTGCGCTTGCGCCCTTTGAGCATGATTACTTTTTCTAACTGCTTCACTCGCGCATTTCAAATCATAATTATTTCTGAGGACTGCCGGAATTCTAACCTCCCTTCATTATGAGTTGACGCTTGACAGACTGATTGTGAGTAGTGAATAGTGATTGGTCCAACTCGAAGTGATAAGTTATCATAAATGACTGATAAATTACCATAGATTACCGAAAATTTCCGAAAATTTGAGACATCTTTGAATACCGGAAATTTACAGATATTTATAAATTTTCCATAAATTTCCGAATATTTTTGGATTTCTTCCAAAAAGCTTTGGAATCTTAAATTTCCGGAAATTTATGGTAATTTATAAATTTACTGACAATTTGAACAATTTCTCGTAATTCCTAATATTCAACAATTTCCGGTAATGTTTCGTAATTTTACCATAAATTGTCAAAATTTCTGGAAAATTTGTTTTTACTGTTTCTCAAATCGAAAATTCCCTGTGTTTGTCACAAAAAATATCGTGTGCAACAGGTGCTGAAAGTAGGCAGTTGTAACTCTTTTGAACTTTACAGTACTTGCCATCGGCTCACATTCGGGTCGTCTTTGTCTCTAGCTCATACAGAAAACTTCACACTCGTGTGAAATTGACTTCTTTCCGCACTTGTAGCACAATATACATACTGCACAGGCACACAAAAAAGTGTGCGGAGGCAAAAAAGCGACCTATATAGCATTGTTGTATTGGTCTAGCATAGTCAAAATCTGCATCGGTTGGAATCTTCTGCTTCCCACTTTTTTTTATTTGAGTTTGAATTTTCATTTTAGGTCAAATTATCCCAAGTAGTCCACCATAAATCGAAAGTCGTTTTTTTTCGCTGTAAAATGAATTTTTCAGTAGTTACGATTCATTAAGATTTTTGTTTAAAAACGTACATTCCAGAAATCTTCCTTCTGAATATAAAATCATCGAATTTGTTTAAAAAATTATCAATTGTTTATAAACAAATTATACTTTTGTTCTTTCAAAAGAAAAATTTCTCTTGCAAGTTATTCTACATTCTCTATGTAGACATTCCAACAATAGTCCGTCATCATATTCACATTCCATTTTCCTTGATACATACTTTCCATTTCTCGGATGTCTTGATGAAACCTTTCACGCTGCTCTTCTCTGTAGTCACCAAAGTTTTGTGAAAAGTAGTCAATATGTGAATCAAGGAAATGCAATTTTAAATTCATGAAGCATCCTAATGATGCACAACATGCCCTGAGCACTCGCACGTCGCACTAAAAAATTTATATTATTATTCTTATTATACCATTAAGCCATTTCCCTTTCGGGTAGGCGTGACATGCTTGGCGAGGAAGGGAGTAATGTGTGGTAGGGGGTATAGATTTTTTATATTGATCTAGAATTCTCGTCTTATTAATTTAAATGACACGTTTGTTCCGCAACACTGCTCCGACCCAGGTTGCTGATCAATCTCCCTAGCGATCACCCCAAGTGAAGAGCCTCACAGAATTGTTATGTGTGGTTCCCCACTTGGGCCCATTAGTATCCAAGGTCTTTTTTTCAGGCGTCATTCACTCTATTGTCACTCTGTTTACAAACTATTTGTCGCCACACTTTTCTGTCCTGGCATACTACTCTAGCTTCCTTCACGTCCATGCGTTTGTTCATGCAAGCTCTCGTGTTTCTATGGCTTCTTATGTCTCTTCGGATTAATGTCTCATTCACAGATTCTGACCAATCTTTCGGCGGTCTACCTCTGGGCATCCTACCATTTACTTTACCTTTATACACTTGTTTGGGCAGTCGTTCATCTTTCATTCTTTCAACATGTCCGAACCATCTTAACTGATTTCTTTCCCATTTGTCAACTAGTGTCTCTTCTGTACCACATTCTTCGAGGATTATCTCGTTTCAGACTTTGTCCATCAGTGTTTTCCCGCATATTGTACGCAGAGATTTCATGCCAATCGCGTTAATTTTACTCTTGTCCTTTTCTTGACAGGTCCATGTCTCGCTACCGTATAGTACAGTCGGTACAAATAGAGAATTATGTATGGCCATTTTAGCTTTTTTTGATATGTTTTTGTTTCTGAGAATGGACCCTGCTCTGTCAATAACCTTCTTACCTTTATCTATGCGCCTATCTAACTTCCCATCTATTTTTCCGTCGCTAGTGAATAGGCTACCCAGATATACGTACTTGTCAACTTGTTCTAATCTCTCATCATTTAGGACAATGTTGCACATTGTTTTCTCACTTTTTCCTTCAAACACCATGGTTTTTGTTTTATTTACGTTAATTTTGAGGCCCATGTTTTTCATGCTTGTATTAAGTTTATTCAACATTCTTTGCAAATCCTCGATTGATTCGGCCATAACGATCTTGTCATCTGCGAAATCTGACCCACGTACCTTCACTGTTTCGAGATCTACACCTTCTTCGTCGAAGAGGGCCATTCTTAGACACTTATCCATAAATATGATAAATAGCCATGAGGACATGACGCATCCTTGCTTCATGCCTTGCATAATATCGAATCAGTCACTCAGTTTACCATTAACCCTTACACTCACTTTACTACCGGTGTATATTGTTTTTATTGCTTGTAGGAGCCATCCATTGACTCCGTACTCTTTAAGGACTTCCCAAAGTTTACTTCTATTTACCTTGTCAAATGCTTTTTCTAGGTCAACAAGTTCACAGAAAACTGTCTTTCCTACTCTCGAACTTTTTTCTGTGATCTGTCTTAAGCTAAATATTTGATCTGTACATGATCTTCCTGGCATAAATCCACTTTGGACTTCCCATATCTTTTCTTCTGTAATTTTCATTACCCTACGAATAAGTATTTTAGAGTATCTTTTACTTACGGTACTTGATAGGCTGATACCTCTGTAATTATTGCAGTTGCTTTTATCTCCCTTTTTTTTGTATATTGGTACGATAATCGCTTTTCGTCAATCGTCTGGGACTTCTCCCGTCTCGATAGCAAAGTTACAGGCAGTTTTTGATGCTTTTAATAGTTTTCATTCAAAAATTCAGTTCACCCATGAAATAGAGAATAATAATAGAATCAGTTTTTTGGACGTAGAAGTAATTAAGGGTCAGGATGGTAATATTATTACCAATTGGTATAGGAAAAGTACATCTTCAGGTAGAATTTTAGATTTCTTTTCAGCGCATCCTTTTCAAAACAAAATTGCAGTAATCGAAAACTTAGTTGACAGAGCTCTAGGTTTGTCCCAAATTTAATTTCACAAAGAGAATTTGAATATAGTTAGGAATATCCTTTTTCTTACTCATCACCCAAAAAAGTTGATTAAGCAACATATCACAATTAGAATTCAACAAATCAAAAAAAAAAACAAAGTAACATTTTATCTACAGATAATCAGGAAGAATTGAAAGAATATAGTTCTTTCAATACTTTTGTTCTTCCTTTTTTTGGTCAAATTTCGAAAACTATTGAATTTATGTTAAAAAAATTTAATATTCATACTATTTTCCGTATACCATTTAAAATGGATTCAATAATAACTTTTGGTAAAGATCCTTTAGATAAATTTGAAAAAGGTGGTGTTATTTACAAGATCACTTGCAAGATCTGTAAGATGACTTATGTGGGACAGACTGGCAGACTTCTTAATACTATGGTGGAGGAACACAAAAGTGATGTTCGTTTGGGACGTTGTTATAAGAGCGTTCTTGCTAGACATACGAGAGGGTTTGTTGATGTTGACCATGAGTTTGACTGGGATAATGTTGAAATTTTACACAGTGAAAGTAATGAGAGAAAGAGAGAATTCATGGACATGCTTTATATTAAAAAACAAAATAAGTTGTCTATTAATTGAAAAACTGATTTGGATAAATTAAACAAAAGTTATTCTAGTATGATTAATTACATTTAGCAATACGTTTTCATGGATCTTGACTTTCTCTCATTTCTTGTTTGTTTATAACGGATTTGTCTTTCGACCCACATTCAGTTGTCAGGTATCGAGGTGATAGCGTCGTTATTTCGTCGCTGTTCCTACCTGCTCTAATTTTTCTTGCCTTGATAAGGGTGCTGTGTGATCACCGAAACGTTGGTAATTATTGTGCATGCTTTCATATTGTTATTTGATAATAATAAAAATAAAAAAGACGAAAGAAATAAAAAAGAGAAAGAAGGGGATGTGGTTGGTTACCTTCTCATTTTTCTTTCCTCTTTTTTATTTTTGTGCAAAGAAACAACATTTTTTTTTGTTTTTAGGAATTGCAATAGGAGCATTTTGTCGTGTTTGTCCAAATTTGATCGTTGAATTCTTGTTTTGTTTAAAGGAATTCTATACATTAACTTGATTATTTGACGTTAAATGGGATTTTGAATTTGATTTTAATCTAATTTAAGATTCTTAAATATCTTAATTATATCTCTAACCTCAGTGAAACAGACTTTTTCAATTGGGTTTTCTAATGCATTATGCTCTATGTCGCAGTTCTGTTGCCCTATATCTTCACCTCCTAATAATTCTTTAAGAGTCTTTTAAAGCGTCTACTATCCCGTCTGTATCATATACCATTTCACCTTTGCTGTTTCTCATGCTGACAAACTCTTTACTTTTACTTTCCTTCATCTCTTCAAATAATAGTTTCATGGATCCTTCAAAGTCGTTTTGTATTTTCTTCTCTTCTGTTCTGATTTTATCTTTACTTTCTTCGACTAGTCGTTTAACTTTCCGCTTTTTGTGTCTGTAATCATTTTCAAGTCTATTTCTCTCCTCATCGCTAAGACCTGTGATGTTTAAACTTCTCTCGTACACTTCTTTCTTTTCTTGTCGGGCTGCCTTAATTTCATCATACCACCATGCATCACCAGATTTTCTTCCTACAACCGCCGTACCACAGACTTCGCTCGCAGTTTCAACAATGATATCCCGTAACATAGTCCAAGCGCTATCTATTATCTTTCTTGCTTCTAAGCTCCTCCCAAGTTGCCTGGTCTATGCGTTCGTTTATCTTATCCTGAAAATCTATTTGCACTTCCGATTTCTGTAAATTTTCAATCTTGATTCGCGTTTGCTTCGTTTTTTTTTGTTCTCTTTCTTCTCCATCCCCGCCCTATGTTTATTTTGGAGACTAGAAGGTAATGATCAGTATTGCATTCGGAACCCGTCATGACTCTTGTATCTTTCACAAGTTCTCTTAGTCTTTCATCCTGCAATAACGAAGTCAATTATACTGCGGTTATTTCCTTTACACCAGGTGTACGTGTGGATCATTTTATGTCGAAACCAAGTATTTGTAATAAATAGGCCCTTTTCTAAGCATAAGCTAGCTAATATTTCTCCATTACCATTTGTTCTTGAATCCCAAAAATTACCTAGCTCCCTTTCTGTATCTGTACCCTGACGTTGGACGCCGACCCATCCGTTCATATCTCCTAGCAGAATGATTCTTTGACCATGATCGCAAGTACTTATTGTATCATTTAAAGTATCCCAGAAGGCGTCTTTGACTTTTTTCGGATCGCTATCAACTGGCGCGTAGCACGCTATGATAAATAATCTTCTGATTCCTACCTTCATTCTAGCCCCCAACAATCTGGAAGATACAAAATCATGATCTTTGAGATGCTGTCTTGCTTTTTCATTCATAATTAAACCGACCCCTTGACTACCATGTGATTCACTACCTACTCCTGACCATATTTCAAAACCGCCTTTCAACACCCCATTTTCTATGTTTCTACTTTGGTCAACCCTTTTTCTTCGTCTCAGGTACGCAGAAAATATCTAGTTTCCTTACGTGCGTAGTTTCTCGTAGTTCTCTTACCTTAAGATCATGCACTCCGCTAGCATTCCAAACACCCAGTCTCCATTCATCGCCTGAAACTCGACTCTTATTTTTACCGTGTGTATGCATTTCGTCAATCAAAGTTTCAGTCCACTCCGAGGCTATTTTATTGTTTGTATTATTCATTGTTTAAATTGTACACTCAACTACCACCTTTATGCGCGAAAATTTGTTTTGCGAGTTGAAATCATGTCCAAGTTAAGTAGTGATTCGTCGTATGGTGGAGAGTCTAGTTGTAACGCCAGTCCCACCAAAACTTATGTTACCTGGGGAGGGCGGAGGGGTGAGGACAGAGAATGGAACCGAGAGTCTCAATTGGTTGGTGTTTTATGCTGAGGTCACCAGCCTTCAGCAGCACTGTATTAGACAGGAGTTCATATGTTCCCATCTGTCAATTCCCGACCTACCTCTAGGCACGAGTAGATAAGTAGGCTGCGTTCTGGCCCGATTAGTATTAGTGCGTGT
>CAKNYM010013065.1:0-20735 GCA_932195095.1 Andricus curvator | reverse complement strand
TAAGGGTGAAACATCAATATAGGACAGGCTTGCCCTAGCACCCTCAACAGATGAACGTTAGAGATTGAACCAAACACTTATAATAAATAAGTCCAACAAATTTTATAAATAAAAAAATTCAATTGTTCAAATTCGGGAATCTTCTAGTTCGGATATTTTGTAATTCGGCAATTTTCTGTTCGGGAAGTTTATTATTCGGGAATTTTTAAATTCTGTATTGTTATAAATTGCCGGGAATTTCATTATTCGGGAATTTTCTAAATCGCTATTATTATAAACTGTTCAGGCATTTTATTATTCGAGAATTTTCCAATTGGGGAATTTTATTATTAGGAAACTTTTATTACTTGGGAATTTTCCAATTTGGGAATTTCACAGTGTCGGGAATTTTACTTTTCGGGATTCTAAATCGCCCCGTAAAATGTTATATATAGGTCATATATAGTGGACAAACCGCTGATATTTTTGATTTTTCATACAGAAAAATGCATTAAACAAATGAAAAATATTATTGCCTTGTCCACTATATATGAACTATATATACATTTTTCACCTGTGATATGTAAAATATTTCCAACTGTTATTTGTCTTTGATTTCTTGTATTACAATATGAATATAGTTCATGGAAAGTGGTCACAATTTTTTTATTCATATCATGTTTAAATTTATGTAAATAAATGAAAATAGACCTAATTTTGAGTAAAATCCGTGCGTGTAGAATATTTTCTAGTTAAAGAGAAACACTTCTGTTATCAATTTTTATTTGTACTATAGCTACCTTGATGATTCGCATGTTCGTTACTCGTCCCAAAATTTGCCAGAAAGTCCCTTGTTTTTGGCGGCATACCTGATAATATATTTATTATTAATAGTTTCCAACTGTTCATTAATGGATAATTCTGTAATTAATTTTTATTTGTACTAGAGTTACCTTGATTATTCGCAGGTTCACTTTTCATTGCAAAATTTTCTAGAAAGTTCTTTTCTTTGGGTGGCATACCTGATGATATTTCTGTGAAAAGACAAAAAAAATTGAAATTCAAAAAATTTACTAAACATATCAAAAGCGTAATTCGGTTACTTTATTTTATTTTGTATCATTCGATTACAGCCTATCAACGATTCGCCATAGTGAATCTCCTCCAAGCAAAAAAATACGAATATCTTTTCTGGATTTGATTTTTACTTAAATATCTACATAAATTGTTATAAATAAATATTGAATAATTAGAATCATATATTTATGAAAATTTTAGTAAAAGAACGCGATAACATTTTTAACTTTATTTACACAATGATAAAAAGGTATTGTGAAACTTGTAAATCGTTAACTTCATCTCCACCAATATAATTTATTTAGATGTGGTTGCGGAATATAAAAAATTTTTATTTTTAAAACTGATTTAAATACCTTACGAATTCCGGATTTTTTCAAATATTTCCTTAAGAGATATTTCCACTCAAAAATGCAGAAAAATTCTCAAGTTCCAAGTTTTCAAGAGAAAAATTTCATATTTAGGCTTCGAAAGTTTCAAGTTTTACAAAGAGGGATCAAAATTAAATCTTCTGAGATATAATATTTTCATTGTGAACCCAATAAAACACTGATAGAGATAAGTAGATTTTAAAAATCTTTCAGTTTTAATTAAGTAGCAAAAGAATTATACCAATAATAATAATGGTTCATTATCATCTTTCAACATACTTGTTATGAAAAATATAAAAAAATGATATTAATTTATTCTTCACATACCAATAGAATTAAGAATAACGTCCAGGGTTAGGACCAGAATATAAGAGGTCCTCATTTTTCAGAATGTAGGAAAAACTGATTAACGCAGAATTTTAATCAGTATCACTTTCGCAATTGAGTATAAGATAACTTTCGCACGTGTACATATAATTATTTTTCCTTGAGAAGCTCAGAGACTTTAGTAATGTGTAAAGAGTAAATATAAAATCACTCTTTGATAAATATATTTCAGGGAAGACTTATAGGCAATTAAAATTCGTCTAAAGAAATAATAATATGTCGCCAAGATTTTAAAAACTAAGAAATATTTGCTTTCAATCCTTGTTAGCATCATTTCTTTTCTAGAAAACAGTTCATCAAACGAAGAAAATTAATGTATGAGGCAATATCTTTTTAGCATAGATTGACGATTCCTTAACACAAGAAAGATACTTTTTACTTAAATTATCCGAAAAAATGTCAGAATATGCGGCTTCCGCGTAAATTTTTTTTTCACCAAATGAAGTTAAATTTCTAACAAAAAAGAAATTAATTTTTAAACCAAAAAGACGAATTTTTAACATAATACATCCATTTTCAAACAGAAATGGATTCAAATTTTCATTAAAAAAATTTATTTTCAACCGAAAGAAAAACGAATTTTGAAGATAGTTGTTTAATTCTCAGCCAACGACATGAATTTTCAACTAAAAATTTGAATTTTGAACCAAAAAAATGAATTTCTAATAAAGTAGTTCAACTTTCATCTGAGTAATTGAATTCTTGATGGAATCAGTTTAATACAAAAAAAAAGATGAATCCTTTGCATTATTAGTGATTTTTAATGGAGGATGTTTTAGTCATTTTCAGTCAAGGATCGTTTTTAGGGTTTTTTCTGGCGTTTTCCCCCACCATTATCAGAGGGACTACTAATGAAAATTTTTTGATTAAAAAATCACAGAAAAGTTACAAACATTGGTGCATTGTGTTTTAAATGAAAACTTTTTTTAATTTTCAATAGAGGGCGGTTTTTAAATTTTTTCTGGGTCTTAATCACCCCTCCCACCATATTATTCTTCGGCAACTTTCTGATTTTTGTTAATCGTTTTTCACTTAGGGCGGGTTTTAGAGTTTTTGCATAGTTCGTCACTACCACCATACCCTATTATTCCGAGAATTTCTAAAAATATTTTTCCACGATTTCAGGGGTTTTGCGAATAATCTTGTCAACGCGATCAGCCGAAGGATTGAAAATGTGAATTTTTCAGCGTAAAGAACCACTAAAAAGTCACAGATTTTTGTGGTTTGTGGTAGTTTTTCAAATTTTTTTGGTTATTCTCAATAAAGGGTGGTTTTGAAGAGTTTTTTGAGAATTATCACACCCACTATTATCCAGGGATTTTTAAAGTGATTCCTACAGAATATAAAAGCAGGCAACATTTGCAATCAAAAGGCCGTAGTCGGGTAAGCATGATTGCGCTACCTCCGACGTATCTGGTACATATTTAAGGAGTGAATTTCTACCATTATAAGACTAATTTGCCCCAAGTGCTAATTTTTTTTTTACAAAAGTTCTAAACAAATTTTGAAAAAAAAAATTCGAATTTCTCAAAATTGGCTCAACCGATTTTGATGGCTTAAATATATGTTGTATAGCGTATTAAGGCAACTAGAAAGAAGAATTAACCTCTTGGTAAAGCCCAGTGTGCTAACGACTGATCGCATTATAATTTCTTCAGCTCCCATGAAGTGGGCTCCAAGGGTTTGCTGTCTGAGCCTAGCTAATGCTGTGCATGTGCATTTGACATTCAGGGATGTTTCATCATCCCTGCCGCATTTCCTGTACTCTGTCGTGGGGATGTACTTCATTTTGTGCATGCGATAATTCAGGTGATTGTGCCCTGTGAGCATCTGAACCACTGACCTTATGTCCCTGTTGGGGAGTCCCAGGATTTCCCTGGCTCTGTCCATCCTGTACGTATAGATCAGGATGGCTTTTGCCTGTCGGCACCTCTGGGTTTGTTACCAGTATTCCCGGTGCTTTGTTCTGATCCAGCTTTTGATGGCCATTCCGATGCAGCAAGACGCTAATCCCAGTACCGGTTTCTGTCCTACGTATTCATTTGCTGCCCCGATTTTTGCCAACTGGTGCGCATTTTCGTTGTCCTGGATCCCTGTGTGACCAGGAGCTCATATAAGAGCCAGGTTGTTCTTTTATGCAAGTTGGTTTAATGCCTCTTTTCATTTTCGAACCAGCTCTGATGTTATGTCTGGTTTCCCAACTGCATTTAATGTCGCTTGGCTGTCCGATCAGATTGTAATCTGTCTACCAGCAGCGTTTTCTTTTATTAATTCCTCAGCACAGTGAAGGACAGCCAGGACCACCGCCTACAAGGCAGTTGCATGCTGCCCAAGTGGGATCGCTATCAGGCTTCTTCCCGCGCTGTCATTGATTTCTGTTCATAACCCTCCCACTCCTTTGAAGCCGTCTGTATACCAGATTTCCCCTTGGAGAAGTAGGTTATCACTTGTTGTCCACATATCCCTGATTGGGATACAGACGCAGAAAGTCTTGGAGGAAAATAGGCAGTGTGCTTGTAATGGAGAGATACCAATTAGATATAAGTTAAAATAGTTCAGTTGAAAAAGGTTATTTGCGAAATTAATAAGGTATCGATCGAAAGGGCGAGAAAGCTTTCCAAGATCACGCGTCAAATCAAATGTAACCTTGAGCCCTCTAATATTGTTAATAGCGAACACAAAAGAAAATCTTGTCAAAATAAATAAAATTAATTACAACTGATAGGCAGTGTTATAATGCCTACGCATCAAATGTGACAGAATCTGTATAAATATGTATTTACAATTTGGAAGAAGCTGTAAAACGTCAATAAATGTTCATGAATTTTATGATTCTTGAACGCTCGAGGTTATCGGTTGAACCCTATAAGCACGGGAAATCTGAAAAGAGGAACCGTGGCCTTGAAGCCATTCGTGCATATGAAAGTGTTAGCACCGACCTATGGCCGAGATTGACCCCGCCAGGGAGAAATTATCCAAGATATGAGGGTCTAAACCAGCGCGGGAAAGACTTTGGTTTTCCTGTGGTCTTTAGGCTGCGGGTAAAGCTGAGAAGCCTCGAGTCGTGAAAGAGTTGCGAAAATTCATGAATGAAATGTGTGAGTGAAACAATATCAATATTTGTACAAGCGCGAGCGAGACGCAAATTATTTAAACGAAGAGAGTGAAGAAGAGTATGCGAGAGTGGGGAGGAAAATCGGAAAGCGCGCGAGGAAAATGAAGGGGGAGCGAGGCGCGCTTGAGTGGGCCGTCTGGGCGAGTCTTCGTGCTACTGTTGAACGATCAACATGTATTGATTGTGAAAGTTTTTCCTCAAAATAAAAGTTGATTTGCTAATTCAAAGTTTTGTTTCTTGGCATCTATTAACATATTATTTCTGTGAATATACTTTATAATTTGGTGCCGAAACCCGGGAATTTATATAACGGGATAAGTGCGCAGAAATAGTGAAAGAAGATGCCTCCGAAAAGAAAGGTAATCGTGTCAGTGACGGAGAAAGAGACACAGCCCCCTGAAAAAAAGGTGAAGAAGGCGAAAGGAAAGCCAAAAACCTCAAGCTCCTTCGGACGAAAGGGCAGGCCAGTGGGAACGCAAGAACTTCAGGACGCAGAAGCAGGCGCAGCAAAACTGCGGAAACAACATCAGATGTCATCATGCCAGCAGCCCCAAAGTCTTCTACGACGAACGTACAGACAAGAGGGAACACGAGGACTACAAGTCGCAGAAGCAGGCGCAGCAGCACGACAGACCACAGCACGACAGACAGTTGTCTCGACGGCGTGAGCAGAGTTCCAAGGCGTCAACGAGAAGCAAAGAGAACAGCAAGGAGGATGCAGGTCAACTGGGCAACGAGAGCCACGAGGAGGATGCAGGTCAACAGGACAACGAGAGCAACGAGGAGAATACAGGTCAACAGGACAACGAGAGCAACGAGGAGGATGCAGGTCAACAGGGCAACGAGAGCAACGAGGAGGATCCAGATCAACTGGGCAACGAGAGCAGCGGGGAGGTTGCAGGACAACGAGGCAGCTTTCCACAGGAGCGAGCAGCGCGTACAGGTAACCGCGTAGGTACATGGGTTAAAAGTACTCCCTATGATGAGCAAGCTCCTATTAGAACTCCGAGCGTTGATCCTATTGAGCGGTTAGCATTGGCGATTGAAAAGACAATATATGAGGTAAGGGATGCATCTATTGGTGAAGGGAATTCAAAATTAGTAAATCGGTTAACTTCTGCGAAAAAATTACCGTGTTTTCGGGAGATCCTCTTGAGTGGTTAAATTTTAAGGAGGCGTTTGAACTATCAACTGAACTTGGAGGTTATTCACATCGCGAGAATATAGCTCGCTTATTTGAGGCATTACATGGAGAGGCCCGTATGGCAGTAGGTACACTGTTAGCTACGTGTCGCGACATTAATGTGATAATGAAAACGTTAGAGCTACGGTTTGAAAACAAAAGAATAATTGCCGAAAATATAGTACGAGATTTAAATGCGTTACCGGCCATAGACAATGGACGTGTGATAAATCCGAAATGGAAAAATTATCAGAGTTCTTGTATAAAGAAGCGGAACTTTCAGTTTCAGCCGGTATTTTTGATATAAGTCCCTCGCACTCAGCTCCGCGACAAAACTGTGCACATTCTTCAAAAGCTACAAGATTTCCAAAAGCGGCAGTTGCATGCACAATGGTCTCTGAACAAGCAAATTCAGAGAGTATTGACAAGAACCGGGATAATGCGAATAACAAATGCTTATATTGCCACAAGACAAACCATAATTTACCTCAGTGTAACAAATTTGCGAGAGAAACACTAGAACGTAGATGGGCCCTTGCTTATCAATTTAAAGTTTGTTTCAATTGTTTAAAGTGCGGCCACATGCGTCCTCAGTGCAAGGAAGACAAGTGTTTGGAGTGTCATAGGCAGCATCACGCGTTGTTACACAGAGGTAAAATGGGCAAGCGCGATAAAGTAGTTCGAGACAAAAAAGGACGCGCAGAAATAACGTCAACATCGACTCACGAGAAAAAATTATGACTATATCAAGAAGTTACCTATCTAAAAATCATACCCTATGTTCTATCAAACAATAATGCCTCGATTGAAACATTCGCGTCACTCGAAGCGCGGGAGGGCCAAGATTAAATATAAAATTAAAAGGTGTACATCACAGGGAAGTCACCTCGGTAAACTCTGAAAAAATTGAAGTAACAATAAAAGGACTGCTTGACACTTATAAAATAACAAATGCGATTTCAGTAAAAAACATTAGCCTACCGATGCAGTCGATTTCGAGCGAAATAGTGGATGTCATTCTAAGAGATGAAAGAATTTTCTTGCAGTCTTATCACGACGCACGAGCGACAATCTTAATAGGCCAAGATAATTGGCAACTAATCGCAACGCGGGAATTAAGAGAGAATAAGCGACTCGGAATGGCTATCTCGCGTACAAATTTGGGGTAGGCTTTGCATGGAAATATCAATTGCAAGCTAAATAACGACGGGTCATATGATGTAAACATGATAGTAAGCCACCGCGAACAAGGCGATTTAAGCGAAGAATATTCTAAAAAGGATGTGGAACTTAATGAGCTTATGAAAAAGTATTTTGAATTAGAAACTTTCGGTGCAGATAATATGATTAAAGATTTAAATATACATAAAAATGCGCGAGAAATCTTAAAAACCACAACCAAATTTATTCAGAGTACTTGGAAACCGGGCTGTCATGGAAAATTAATGATACACGTGCTTCGGAAATAGAGAGTCTAACAACGGCGCGTAAACGATTATTTTCGTTGGAAAATAAATTAGACAGAGATCCGGCTTACGCTAATTTGTATTACAAAGAAGTAGATCGTTTTATCGAATTAGGATACGCGGAAAAAATCAATGCCGACGCGGAAGGCGAACGAATTTGGTATTTGCCACATTTTGGTGTAAGAAACATTAATAAGCCGGGAAAAATTCGATTAGTTTTCGACGCGGCAGCGAAATCATCCGGGGTTAGCCTTACCGACCAATTAGAGACTGGGCCTGATCTGCTAGAAGCTTTAATAGGGGTTTTGATTAGATTTAGGCAACGTGCATATGCGGTAAAGGCAGATAATATGTACTTAAAAATACAAGTTAGAGAACAAGATCGAGGGGCACAAAGGTTTTTATGGCGTGGGCGTAATCGTCAAAAGGAGCCTGACGTGTACCAAATGAACAGTTTAGTTTTCGGTGCGAAGTCGTAGCCATGTAGCGCATTATTCGTGAAAAATAAAAACACGGAAAGATTCATGCAAAAACATCCTGACGCGACAAACGCGATAATTAAAAATAGCTATATGGACGACTTCCTGGCAAGTGTTGATGATTTATCGAAAGCTAAAAGTCTTGTTCGTGAGGTAATTAAAATAAACTTTGAAGGACAATTTGAAATGAACGATTGGGCTAGCAACGATTCGCGTGCGTTACAAACAGTTTCGAATCAGAACCTTGCAAAAACAAATGTAAAAAATGAACTAGGCGATCGACAAGAGGAGCGCGTTCTTGGTTTATTCTGGGATACGCAACGCGATGAGTTAACTTTCAACATCAATCTTGAGAAAATACCCATGAGTATACTCAACAAAAATTGCAAACCAACAAAACGCGAATATTTGAGAGTAATCATGTCTGTCTTTGACCCACTCGGGTTAATGTCGCCGTTTACGGTAAAATCAAAAATCCTGATCCAAGATGTTTGGCGTAGCGGGATTGATTGGGACGAGCCGTTACGAGATGAAGAAAATACAGGATGGCAAAAATGGGCTCAAAAATTAAAAATCATGAAAGAAATTCAGATACCGCGATGTCATACACTAAAAAATTCACGAGTTCTAAGCGTAGAGTTGCATACATTTTGCGACGCGAGTTTGAAAGCGTATGCCGCAGCGGTATACTTAAGATTTACCCGAGAAGGCGCGCCCCCGCATGTATCACTCGTGATGGCTAAAGCAAAGGTAGCTCCAGTAAAACCGTTGTCAATCCCGCGACTAGAATTGCAAGCTGCTGTAGTTGGCGCGAGATTATGTGCTATTGTGGCGAAAGAGCTTGAAGTAAAAATAGATCAACGGTTATTTTGGAGCGATTCTACTACGGTAATTAACTTGATTAGGTTGGACCCACAGACACGGCAAGTTTTTGTTGCTCATCGGCTCGGAGAAATAGCGGAATTAACTAAAACAATAGAATGGCGGTGGGTATCGATTCGGGTAGTGTTTCTAGGTGGATAGTTTCTTGTACTAAATAACTACAAGTGTGGGCTCACAACACCCACGATGTGCCAACAGCACTCAGTTTTCTCGAATGGTCACCCATCCAATTACTAACCGCGCCCATCGCTGCTTAACTTCAGTGATCTGACGAGAACTGGTTTTTTTCAGCGTGGTATGGCTGTTGGCCATAATAAGTAATAATGAATAAAGAAGACTATAAGAACAAAATCATGGACCTTCTAACTAAAGATACATATAAAAAACTTAAAGAAGACCCTACAAAAACAATAGATAGCAAAACAAAAACATTTCTGAAGGACGAAAAACATGATAGCGAAACAATATCTAAATTAACCCTCAAGTGCTAGAACCTCGAAATTTTCCGCTTCACTTAGAACGGGTCCAGCAGACCCGAGCAAAATTCAAACTGAAATATCACCGGTTTAAATAGACTTAGCCTCATGTTTTTTAGTTGTCGCACTGATTCTCGCAAAAATGAATATTGTAAAAATAGATATGAAAATTTATTGCGTATAATAAATATTTTGCAAAAAATGAGAAAACTTTTTGGAAAAAGACTCCGCTGAAAAAAACATCCGGGTACCTGGGACCAGTTCTACCACTTGAGGGATAATACCTACTAATTGCATCTATGTGTTGAATTCTTATTTCTAACATTAATATTATAATTACTTAAATCTTCAAGGTTAATTATTTAAATTTTGAATGTAAACTGTTAGAAATATACTGGAAATGTGACTTACATCTTTCAACTTTTTCTAAACATGTACACCAGATTTCAAGAATGTTACGTTCTCTTTATATTGAATAATACCTTTAATCTGCTTACGTGACAGAACTAATACATATATAAGACTGCACGACAACAGAATTTCGCCAAACCTTCCGCCTTTAAAAGGCTCTAAGATGGATTCGTCATTTACGTATTCTCAATCCTGGCATCATATACAAAGCTCCACTGGCAACAGTCCTAAGTCCGTTGCTTAACCATCGTTTCAAATATATATCCATGAAAATCCTAAATTTTTCAATCCCTACCTCTCAGTAAATATTTATGCAAATAACAAAATTTATACGCATGGACTACTATTTGATCTCTGTTCATTTTTAAATAGGTACAGTTGAGAAATAATGCCCCGTATATGAAAATGATAAAAGGACAAATTCTTTAATTATTAAAAAAAATTCCTTGTAAACACAGCATTATCTGAATAAGCAATCCCAGTCCGGGGTACATAAATTATTAACACGTACATTCAATATAATAGAGTTCAATATAATACAGAAAATGTCGCATTTTTAACACACTGTTATAAAGCCCGCAGCGCGAGACCAGTGATTCAATGTGCTTGTTAAAGTTCAAAGAGCCTCAACTCTAACAAACGTTTGCTCAGCGCGCTAAATAAATTTAGTCACTATTTTATAATTCTTCTTTATTTGTTTGCCTAATGGACATTCTGCAGTTTCTTCTGGGGTCAATTCATCAACCGCGCCGCTGTTCATGTTTATTTTCGCCCGCTTTACCTTGTAAGTGATAGGTGTATGTCCACAGGTGTATATTCCATTAAGAAACGTTGATCCGCTGCTTTTTTCAAATATTGCAAAGACATCACCATTGGGCGTTGATAGTACAATTTGCTCTCCGGTTGGTATGGGATTATGGGTATTTTTATAAGTTCTCAATTGAACTGGTTTTTCGGGAGGAAAAACGTATCTTTGAATTTTGAATATCCGGTTGGAATTCTTCTTTGAAATAAGTTCAATAAATCTCAGTTCATTAGGTTTATATCCGAGAATAGTTGAAAAACTATGCGTTGCAGGAGGAGACCTGGACCTGGTACGGATAGAAGAGTCGGCAGGAGGAAGAGATCCGTCAGAAGGATGAGGTATGGCAACAGGAAGAGTCCTTTCTGGAGAACGTCTTTCAGAGGAAGAAGGATCGGTACGAGGAACACCAGGAATGGGGTTACCATTAGGTAGACACTCGAAAAGTGAACTCAACTCTGCAACATGAAACTGAGGATTAGATTTTCCTTCAAGTACACGATCGTCTGTTGATATAATATGGGTTGGGAATATGGTTGTGTTCAATTCAATTATCTCTCTCTCTCTATTATAAAAAGATCTCACCGCAGCCGCTATGTTTTTAGTCAAGGACCTAAGAACAACATTACTCCGAAGGTCGAGTTCCCTCATGTATGTTACTAAATTAGTATCTATTTTGGTGATTTAAATTCTGTTTATATAAACAAAAAACTGCTTTGCACTACAGTTTCCATAGAGTTTCTCATAACCATTCCAATTTATCTTTAAGGCCTCCAAATTGTAATTTCAAATCGGAATCATGCAAGTTTAAACGGGGATCCAATTATTATCAGGAATCTGTTATACTTGAACGGTAGCAGAAACTCGGCTACCGAAAAAAGGATATAAAATCATAAATTTCTATCATGCGACCTTAAGTAGTGCAGTATTTTTGAAAAATCATGAAAAGTGTAAATAATTTCTAGCTTCTGTGGCATTTATTAGTTTGAAAGAAATAGATCAGCGGTTCGCGTTAAAGTAAAACTTTGCCTGTTGCATTCCTAGATTAAAAAATACCAAAAAAACTTTTGAAACATAAATTTGAGTCATGCGATTGAAAGTGATGCAGTATTTTCTGAAACTGATGTTTTTCTCGAAAAAAGGAAGCATACATCACTTCAATTCAACCGTTTTTCAGTAGGTAATTGGGAAGAAGAAATAATAAGAGAAAATTTTATTCGGAAAAACGTAGCTAATATATGATAAAATAATAATAATAATGTTCTCTATATAATACTTGTAACCCACTCTAAGAATAATCATTACATCGTGTGTACAACTAGTAGATTGTTCTTGAAGCGCTAATCGATACTGTAATTTATAAGCCGCCCGCTCGGGTCAGTTCAGCAGTTTTCGTCACCCGATCACCCTGTTCTCATGGTAAATCATTTGAATAAAATTTATATAACTATATAAATTATTTAATACTTCTGGCGATCCAGACCTTCCACGTATAACAAATACCTCAGTAATATCATTTTGATTCTTAAAATCCTAGACAAACTATTTTTGCAAACATTTGGTTTTTGGCACTACAACTACCTCGTGCATATTACAGATTTTCAAAATTTTTTAAACCTCTCTCGATTTGAAAAAAAATTCGCTAATTGCGGCTGAATGACTGGAATTTCTGTTCCATTTTTGTGGGTAGTTTTTTCTATCAAAGAATACACCATAAAAGCTTTCACTTTGACTAAAAACTATTATAAATTTTTTTTGAAAGGCCAAAGGTCAGCAAAGTTAACAATAAGTGAAATTTCTCCCAGCTTTCAGAAAAATACTGCATCAGTTCCAGTCGCATAATTGAAATTTATGTTTTACCAAGTTTGTTGGTAGATTGTTCACAAAGGAATGAACCAGGCAATGTTTCACTTTGACGATAACCTCTTATCGGTCTTGTATAAATCAATGAACGTCACAGAAGGTAGAAATTAATATCCACATTTCATGATTCTCAAAAAAGAATGCACTACTTGCGGTGGCAAGCTTGGAATTTATGTTTTTAAAGATTGTTCTCCAAAAACTCTAATACATTTGTTAAAAATGGCCGAAGGTTAGCAAAGTTACTAATTATTGAAACTTCTGTTCGCTTTCAGAAAATACCGCATCACTTTCAGTCGCATGATTTAAATTTATGTTTCAAAAAATGTAAGGGTATTTTTTACACCGAGGAATGCAAGATGCAAGGTTATACTTCGAAGAAAACCTCTGATCTATTTTTTAGATATATTTAACGATAAACTTTAAAATATTTTTAGAAATAGGCCAAATATAACAGCATTGACTAAACTATTCAAATCTCCTTAGATTTTCAGGAAATAATGCACTACTTCCAGTTGCATTAAGATTTCCGGTTCCAAAGCTTTTACGGTAGCTTTTGACGTATAAATGAAAATAAATTTTTCCGATTTTGACAGAAAATTACTATCTTCTGAAAAAAATTCGCTAAGCGTTTGGGAAGCTGTATAAGTTTGTTTACCCTCCCTTGATTCTACGAAAAGGTGGATTATTTCCGAGGGGATTATCAACTTTTTTTCATGTTTTTGTGAAAACCTTTCCGCTAGGGATTCGAATTGTAGGTAACGAACTTTTCACGCTATGTTTGAAAAAAAGAGATTTCATTGGTGAAGTGAATGCACATGAGCCTCAAGTGGAAATTAAACACATTTTTAAGGAAATACCACTGATGGGCGAAGGAATTTTCAAGAAAGAAAGTTTGCTAGGTTTCGCTAATGTTGATATTTTGTGTTACTTTTGTTACAATTTAGGTAACAGAAACTCTGCGAGGAATCGAAAAGAAGAACTTTTTTTGACAGTGAAGTTGTTGTGTTATTCTAGGCTAACTGACGAATTTCAAAGAAAGCAAGTTTGCTGGATTTCGCGAATGTTTCGTGAAATTTCGCGAAAACTCGCTCCTTGTTGGAGTAATTAGGCCCAACTTTGAAGCTTTTTTGTGCTCAGACTAAACTTCGCACATCTATTTACTGCATGACTTTTTTCTATATATTTGTTTGTTCACTATCACGTTGTACAAGGGGTTGTGTAGGTCGCGGGACACCCTGCATAGACTATTTGTTTCTTCCTAATTCTGTAATGCATTTAAACGCCACAGGTTTTCATCAATTATAATTATAACTAATAAGCCATAATCCTCATCTCTAATGTCTGGTTATGCAATTATGAATGGTGGAATGATGAAATTCAGGTAGCCGCCCAAAAAAAGAAAAAAGCACATGCGAGAAGGTTGGAAATCGCAAGCATTGGCAATAAGGAGGGACATAGACTTGAAAATGATTACAGAAAGAAAAAAAGGAAAGTTGAACTACTAATCAAGATAAGTAAAGATAAAATCAGAACAGAAGAAAATGCAAAACGACTTTGAAGAAAGCAAGAAACTGCTTTATAAATATATCATAAAAGTAAAAGTACAGAGTTTGTCAGCATGATAAATAGCGAAAGTGAAATGCTATATGATGCAGACGGGATACTAGACGCTTTGAGAGACTCTTCTAGGGAATTATTGGGAGATGAAGCTATAGGGCACCACAGCTGCCATATAGAACACGATATGTTAGGAAACTCAATTTGAGAGAATATGTATCACTGAGTTAAAGGATATAATTGAGAACTTAAAAAATGTTAAGATAGCTTGTGTAGACAATATTAATGCTAAAATTCTCAAACACGGTGGCGAGTGCATACCTCACAGGTGGTGCGAATTGATAAATTTATGTATTGAGATAGTTCCAGTTAACTGTAAAAAGCGATTATCGTACCAATATACAAAGAAAAGGGAGAAAAAAGCAACTGAAATAATTACAGAGGTATTAGCTTATCAAGTATCGTAAGTGAAATATATTTAAAAATACTTATTCATAGGGTAATGAAAATAACAGAAGAAACGGAATGGGAAGTCCAAAGTCGATTTATGCCAGGAAGATAACGTACGCATCAAATATTTAGCTTGAGACAGATCCCAGAAAAAAGTTTGAGAGTAAGGAAAAAAGTCATCTGTGCATTTATTGACCTAGAAAAAGTGTTTAAGAAGGTGGATAGAAGGGAGCTTTCGGGAGTTCTAAAAGAGTACGTAGTCAATGGTTGGCTCCTACAAGCAATAAAAACAATATATGCAGGTAGCAAAGCGAGCGTAAGGGTTAATGGGAAACTGAGTTACTGGTTCGATTTTATGCATGGTGTGACAGTGAGGGTACGTGGGTTAGCTTCTGTAGATGATAAGATTGTTAAGACAGAGTCAGTCGAGGAATTGCGAAGAATGTTGAGCACACGGAATACAAGCATTCAGAAAATACATTTCTAAATTGTAAATAAAACAAAAATAACGGTGTTTGAAGGAAAAGGTGAGGAAACAGTGTGCAACATTGTCCTAAATGATGAGAGAATAAAAAAAGTTAATAAGTACCATATATCTTGTTAGCCTATTCACTAGTGACGAAAAGATAGATGGGGAGTTATATAGGCGTATAAACGAGGGTAAGAAGGTTATCGGTAGAACAGAGTCCATTATCAGAAGTAATAATATATCGAATAAAGCTAAAAGGGCAATATATAATTCTATACTTATAACGACTGTACTGTACGGTAGTGAGACGTGGACCTATCAAGAAAAGGATAAGACTGAAATTAACAAGATTAAGACGAAATTCCTGCGCATGATATGCGGCAAAACACTAAAGAACAAAGTGATCAATCTTAAAATGGCCACACATACGCTATCACCTGAAATCTGTTGATGATCATTATTGAAAACCCATGCTCCCTGCAGAATTATTAATCGCAAAAATTTTCATTTGCATAAGGCTTGAAACAAATTTACTTAAAATTAGAGATATAATATATATTATTATATTCACCAATAGAATTGAGGATAACCGCCAAAGAAATGACCAGAGTACAGACAATGCTCATCTTACCAAATTAGAGAAAAAACTATCGAATGTATGTTACGTGATAGAAAATTTTATTAACAATGTAAGCAATAGATATTCCAGTGCTACATTTCTGTCGTTATCTCTAAAAATCAAGGCGTTAAGCTCGTGTTCATCGGAGATATTTACATTTGATTTTTACACTATGTTTTATCTCTCTTATTTAAAATAGTTACAGTTTGATATGTTGAATTCTTAATACTACTATAATATTATCATTATTTAAATCTGAGAAAAAATTATTAGACAAAAGTTTTTCACCCCAAAAAGAACTAAAAATCTGTCATCGATCATTTTTTATAGGACGCGTAATTTATGTTTTAATCGCAGTAATAACATTGAAAATGAAAAAATTAGGTTTTTGGAAAAACGACAGAAGGTAAAAGAAACATTAATAGATGAAAGTTGTTCACGCAAAAAATATCTAAAATTTTTTTTTTTCAATCATTTCTCGATGGGACGCGTAGATTTTGTTTTATTCTTAAAAAAATAACATTCAAAATAAAAAAAAATTAATTTTTTGGAACGACACAATATGGAATAAAATGTTTAATAACAAAATTGTTTTTATTTTCGATAGAATATTCACTTTTTCAATTAGAAAAACAAGACAATGAAAATATATCTGTTTCAATATCAATGCATATTATGAACTGTAATAATATACATTTATTGACATCATACATTTTTCAGGGTAGCCAAGGATAAAAATAATGCAAAATAGAGAACAAATATCAAAGTTATCATGAAAAATAAAATTCGTACTTTATTTTGCAATATCTGAATAAGCAATCCCGGACCGAACTAAGCTTCGCGCGTCTTTTTACTGGAGGACTTTTTTCACTATCACATAGTACAAGAAGCTGTATATATGGTGGGTCACCCTGCAGAGACGATTTGTTTTTTTCTCAATTCTTTTATTCCATCAAAACTCCACAAATTGTTATCAATCATGATAATAACTAATAAGCTACAATTATACGCTGCAGGAATGTAAGTTGCTAGATATTTTTAACTTAGCACATTTTTTCTGAAACCAATGAGGCTTGATTTTTTTAAAAGGATTTTGAGGTACACGTATACGTTATCAACTGAAATCCGTTAATAGTCATTATTTATTACCCACGTATGTACAGTGTTAACACTAGATATACTTTGTATTTATAGAGACGTGCCTAGTTGGGCTCTTGGAAAATTGCTCAATGCAGATTAAATCGCTAAAATTCTTATTTGCATTAGACTTGAACAAAATTTACTTGGAATCAATGAATATTTCAGTGCTTCATTAGATCATATGGTCTAGACTAAAGTTGTCATCGCTTAGATTAAAAGCATGAAGCTTGTGTCCTTCGGAGATATTTATATTTATACATTTCATAAGAGCCAGCTTCAGAGACATACAATTATATAAAAATTGGTTCAAAACTATTGTCATCATCTATGAAATATTATTAAAATCTGAGAGGTTATTCATTCGAATTTTTAACGTACACTGTTAGAAATATGTTGAAAATGTAACTGATGTGGTTAAATTTTTTTCTAAACATGAAGGTTATACCAGATTTCAAGATTTCAAAAATGTCGATGTTTTCTTGTTAAATAAGACATTTGGTTCAGTGAAAGTGAAATATCCGCAGCTATTCGAGATAACTGCAAAACTTTTGATCATTTCCCAAAAACAAATCAAAATTTCTTAAGAATTATACTGTCGGTCGATCTTTGTTAAAAATGGTGCTTTTTTCCCGCTGTACAGCCCCAGAATATTCTTTTACTCGGGAAACTATAAACAACTTAAAACTTTTATTTGTAGGTTTCAGTTTTCCTAGGGTTACCATCCGTCCTGGTTTTCGGGACATGTCCTCTTTTTTCGAGGTCTGTCCTGGTGTCCTGGGTTTTTCTTGAAAATAGGCAAAATGTCCTGGTTGTTTACGAAACCAAGATTTTTGACAGCAAATATTTTATATTTTTATTTTGTTACAATCACAGTTGTATGTTTCAGCATAATACTGAACGCGACTTTATAGAAATGCGCGCGCATCGAGGGGCCGTTCACTGGAGGAATCAGTGATTTTCCTCACTTAGAATCGATTCAGAATCAGTCACTCGTCAAAAGATTTTTCAGAAATATGTGTGAATCAGCTTGATTCGGTAGAATCTTAGATATCGATTCTGAAAGTTTGAAACATGCGTTCATCAGTAAGATTCAGAAGAAACACCGGGAATCAGTGAGAATCGCCAAGGATCACTCGGAATCGCTACGATTCCGTCCAGACTCGGGCGAGTCAGCTTGAGTTAGCTTGGCATCAACGCGTTAAAACACGTCAAGTGCGCAGTGTCGAACGCAGGCTACACATACGAAGAGTCCGTAAAGCTGTATTGCTTCTCAGCTGATATGATCATATTTTCAATTACTTTTTAATCTTTTTGAAACTGCTAATTATCTCTTGAACTTATTCGATTTTTTCTGAAGTAATAATTGTTTAATTGTCATGTGTTCATTAAAATTTGTTTTTGTTTTAAAGTCTTTCCAAACATTTTCTGTTAAAATTAATTTTTCAACATAAAAAATAATTTTAAATTTTCCCAGGAATTTAGGACAATTTTGTTATTACCTGAAAATCTTTCAAACTCCTTAACAAGCTTCTAAATTTTATTTTGAAAATCTTGAAAAATCTATATTCTGTTTCAAATAATTGATTAACTATTGTGTACATTAAAATTACACAATTTTACTTTAAAATAGAATGTTTTTTAAATAGAAGAATTCAAATTAACATTGTGACGTTCAAAGTTTAAGGTTAGCTCTGTGAAAATTTAAAGATTCAAGGCTTTCTGTTTCAAACAATTCAGTTTCAAATTGTTTAGTTATGAATATTCTATTTTTATAATTGTTTATTTTAAATGAACAGTCAAAAAGTATTAAGTCACTGAAAAATTGTTATTTTCTTTAATTAAAAAATTTCAGTTCGAATGGGTTAAAAATGGAATATTTTGGACTGAAACAATATTTGAATATTATTTTTAATTTAATAAAAGTGTTAAAAGTAGTTGATAAATTTTCAATCGGACGTTTATATTTATTTACCTACTAAGTTAAATGGAAATAGTTCAAATTTATAACGTTAATACCTGTAAATTATTCAATTTTAAGAAATATTAAGAATGCAATTCAATCTCGAATTCTTGAACTACAGTTCCATTTTTGAAATTATTAATTAGTTTTTCTATAATTCGCGAAAAAATGCCAGTTTTTCCACCTGTTTTTGGTGTAAAAAGTGACCGATTTTTGCTCGATGACGTGGCGCATGCGCAGTGCCGACCTTTCCGGGCAAAATTTTACCAAAAATTGGTAAAATTCCCAGTCACAAAATAAATTCTCTGTCTTTTCCCCCTTTTTCCTAGTCTCCAAAAAATTCCCGGTCATTTCTGGGTTTCCCCGGTTTCCCAGTCCAGCAGGCCACCCTGAGAAATACATGCAATTAAACATGTTATGTAATCGGGTTAAAAATCCCCCCCCCCCACACACACACATAACAGATCGTAACGAAACACGAACCCCGTCCTCCCACTTTTAATGCTACGTAATATGTAAACGCTCCCCTAGTGTGGTCGAGAAACGAAGGAATCGATGAAGAATCAGCTGGACTCAGGCGGAATCAACAGAAATCAGTCGTACTGATGCAACTCAATGCGCGCAACTGTCAGAATGATCCCTGTGCGATCTTCTGAGTTTGGATTCGATTCTTTTCTTTTCTTACGCTCAGAATCAAACCGGATTATTATTATGCTCACGTAGAATCGATTCTAGAGTGGACGGCCCCTCGGCGCGCATACTTAGTATGTGAATTTTGGCGGCATTAATGAACGTGATAGTATGCATGTTACAATATCGGTAGCAAAGCTAAATATTAGCGATTGAGTACTTTGTACACCTGCAGAGTGCTTCGGTGTACATGTATTTATTCATAAATACAAAAACTTGTGAGTTCAATAATGAAAAATTATAATTATATTATGAAATAGATAATTAAATTATTAAATAACAATAATTACAATAATATCACATTATTTATACCATTTCCCATACTTTTGTCAAGGATATCTGGTACATTTTTCTCGTGATGACTTTTTTTTTTTTTTTTTTAGGGGTCGCTTGAAAATTTTTGACCGTCCTGGTTTTTCACCCGACCCAGATGGTAACTCTAGTTTTCCACTATATTATTTTGAGTTCCCTTCATGTTGGATAAGATCTTCCATCTGCATATGTTACAGAACTCGCTTAAAATGTGTCTCGATGGAATCTCGCTGTTCTAAAAGCCTCAAGTGGCGTCCCATTTGAGTCTTGAAGTAGGAAGAAGTCCATCGATGTCCCACGATGTCTCGACGGATCCGGATCGTTACAAAAAATAAGAGAAACGAACAGAATAAGTCCTTAAAATTATAAATCTTAAATCTAGCCCTAGTCATGGAGTTTCCGCACCACAGCCGCGATAACAGAACTTTTTAAAATTAAATCTTCTAAATTTGCGAAAAATCTTTAAATGTCAAATAAAAATTTATCAATTAGAATTTGTGAGTTGCAAGGATTTTGCAACGTCCCATAAAAACCACCCGTAGTGATAAACCGTTGAACAACAGTCAGCAAGTTGCCAAAGAGAGCTTAAAGTTTGTAAACCTTCCTTCATGTTTTCGTGAAATGCTTTCTTTAATTATTTTTATAATAGTAGGAGTGGTTAAAAGCCTTAAAAAACGCCCCTATTGCAAATAAACAAAAAATAATTGGTTGAAGGACTTTATAAAAGCTACAATTCTCCCTCAGAACTTCTTTCTGTATCTCACGTGGTTTGGCTGAAAATTCCAATGTTCTATTTTTCATAGTATTTTCGATAAATAAAACCGAAATGAAAAGTCCCATCCAATTCTTTTCACTTTTCATTCCTCTGCACAACACTTTTCCCACGCTTTGTGTCATTTGTCTTTTTTTATTATTTTTCATTAACGATCTGACGTTAAGTAAAATATAGAATAAAAAAAATGCTGGAAAGTACGATACATTCATGTCTCTCAAATAAGAGTGTTACAATTTGCCTTTTTCTTTAAAATTATAGTTCACTACTTATTC
>CAKNYM010013064.1:0-40036 GCA_932195095.1 Andricus curvator | reverse complement strand
CGATTGAAACCCGAAAAATCTTTGAATTTTTAATTTAAATTTATTATCCATATGGATATCGTTGGAAAACTGCTTTGTGACATCGATCACTTGCTGCAGTCTCTTGTCCGAACTAGCGTACAGCTTCAGGTCATCCATGCATAGAAGATGGGTCAATTGATGACCATCGTCGTTATCATGTACTCTGAACCCATGAGACATGCTATTTAGAGTTTTGCTCAGTAGGTTCAACGCTAAACAGAACCATAATGCACTGAAGGAGTCTCCTTGGAATATACCCGTCGTAATGCGTATTGATCTAGTTATCCTTAGTTGTCCATGATCAAAATACTTGATTGGTGTACCACAAAGCATCATCGCACGACTTAGGAAGTCAATGATGCGTGGACAAATTTTGTATACTTTTAAGAATTCAAGCAAATAGTAATGTGGTACGGAAGGAAATGCTTGCTTGTAGTCAATGTATGCCATGTGCAAGTTCCTTTGATGTTTATGAGCTTGCTTCATGGCAACAGCGTCTATGGTGACTAGATCTTTACTGCCTGGGGAGTTTTTACAACACCTTTTTTGTTCTTTTGTAACGATGTCATTCTCGTCGCAGTGAGAATATACCCTATCTGATATGATAGCTGTAAGACATTTATATATTGTTGGAAGACAGGCTATCGGTCGAAATTCAGATGGATTTTGAGCGTCTAGTTTTTAGGCAAGATATACGTAGTACCCTGCAGCATAAAGCTCGCATCAGATCTGGATGTTCGATGATCTTCTGAAAACACCGTGCCAACGCAGGATGCACACTAGTCAGGTACTTGTACCAGAAATTGTGCACCATGTCCGGACCTGGAGCTTTCCAGTGACATGCTTTTTTCAAAACCGCTGAAACATCTAAAGCTGTGATGTTCGTCAGCTCCATTTCAGGGTTATAGCTTGCTCTTGCTTTCTCCAGTTGGAACTGCGCAGTGTCCAAATTACTTCTCTTAGTCTTTCCCCAAACAACTGACCAATAGTTAGTCTTGTCTTCCAATTGAGGGACATCGGTGTCTTGTTGGTTATTTTGCTTCCGGCATTGGTTGTATTAGGCCATCTAACTCCGGAGGATGTGGTGGTGCTGGATCATCGCCAGGTTGAGGAAGAACATCAATTGCCACTGCTTGTTCGTGTGACGCGGCTTCCTCTAACTGCTGTTCATTGCCGTTGTTTTTCCACTCCAAATCAACCTGCTGTTTAATCTCCATTGCTCGATCTTCTGAGATGAGTAGATTGGTCCTGATGTCCTTCACCTTAACGATAATATCTCTTAGTGCGACTTTCTCTATTTGAGGATACTTGGCGGCAAATTTCGTTCTAAAATTTTGTCTTTTTTTGCTTGAGGTTTCAAACTTCGCACTTTCATAATAGAGACGCATCAATTCCTCATTCATTGTGGTATCCCACTTGATGCTCTCCCACGGTATTGCTGTTGAAGTGGTTGGCTGCAAATAGCTAACGCTAGCCAAAGCATCCTCAGCAGACATAGTTGATGTTTCACTGCTTACCGTGTGTCGCAGATGTTCTTGCTGGCCAGCTGTTTGATTAGTGAGATCTGCCTGACCATCTCGCAGCTCACCATCACCACCGTCCCGCATGCTGTGGCCCCCAGCGGTGGCTCCAGGGGCGCCCCGACGATCCTCGGGTAGCGAAAAACGTTTCAAAATTTTTAAAATACTCTCCATTATTATTTATGGGTTTTGGTGTTCCTCTTAGTCACTTTTCTCTTCATTCTCTGCCTGTTTGGCATGAGAAACCCTGTCAGTAGCAATGCTACGGCCAACATAGCCGTGAAATTCATGAGAGGAAAGCTCAAGCCCTACCGCGACGACAACTCGAGAACACCTTCGGCAGGTTATTATTATTATTATACCATTAGGCCATTTCGCTTTCGGGGTTGGCGTGACTTGCTCGGTTGGAAAATAGTAGTGTGTAAGGTGTAGGTATAAGGTAGATAGGTATATAGGTGTAACGTATAGATATTTTGAATTGATCTAGAATTCTCGTGTTATTTATTTAAATGACACGTTCGTTCCGCAACACTGCTCCGACCCAGGTTGCTGATCAATCTCTCTAGCGATAACCTCAAGTGAAGAGCCTCACAAAATTGTTATGTGTGGTTCCCCACTAGGGCCCATTAGTATCCAAGGTCTTTGTTTGAGGCGTCATTCACTCTATTGTCACTTTGTTCACAAACTATTTGTCGCCACACTTTTTTGTCCTGGCATACTACTCTAGCTTCCTTCACGTCCATGCATTTTTTCATGCAAGCTCTCGTGTTTCTATAGCTTCTTATGTCTCTTCGGATTAGTGTCTCATTCACAGATTCTAACCATTCTTTTGGCGGTCTACCTCTGGGCATTCTGCCATTTACTTTACCTTTATACACTTGTTTCGTTACTCGTTCATCTTTCATTCTTTCAACATGTCCGAACCATCTTAACTGATTTCTTTCCCATGTGCCAACTATTGTCTCTTTTGCACCACATTCTTGGAGGAAAATCTCGTTTCGGACTTTGTCCATCAGTGTTTTCCCGCATATTGTGCGCAGAGGTTTCATGCCAATCGCGTTAATTTTACTCCTGTCCTTTTCTTGATAGGTCCATGTCTCGCTACCGTATATTACAGTCGGTACGAATATGGAATTATGCATGGCCATTTTATCTTTTTTTTATATGTTTTTATTTCTGAGAATGGACCCTGCTCTACCGATAACCTGCTTACCCTTATTTATGCGCCTATCTAACTCCCGATCTATTTTTCCGTCGCCAGTGAATAGGCTACCCAGATGTACGAACTTGTGAACTTTTTCTACTCTGTCATCATTTAGGACAATGTTGCACATTGTTTTCTCACTTTTTCCCTCAAACACCATGATTTTTGTTTTATTGACGTTAGTTTTTAGGTCCATGTTCTTCATGCTTGTATTAAGTTTATTCAACATTATTTGCAAGTCTTCGATTGATTCTGCCATAACAATCTTGTCATCTGCGAAAGCTAACCCACGTACCTTGACTGTTTCGAGATTTACACCTTCTTCGTCGAAGAGTGCAGTTCTTAGACACTTATCCATGAATATAATCAATAGCCACGAGAACATAACGCATCCTTGTTTCACGCCTTGCATAATATCGAACCAGTCACTCGGTTTCCCATTTACACTTACACTCGCTTTACTACCTTTATATATTGTTCTTATTGCTTGCAGGAGCCCTCCATTTACTCCGTACTCTTTAAGGACTTCCCAAAGTTTACTTCCATTTACCTTGTCAAATGCTTTTTCTAGGTAAATGAATGCACAGAAAACTTTCTTTCCTACTCTCAAGCTTTTTTCTGTGATCTGTCTTAGGCTAAATATCTAATCTGTACATGATCTTCCTGGCATAAATCCACTTTGGACTTCCCATATTTTTTCTTCTGTGCTTTCCATTACCCTACGAATAAGTATTTTTGAGTATATTTTACATAAGGTACTTAGTAGACTGATACCTCTGTAATTGCTGCAGTTGCTTTTTTCTCCCTTTCTTTTGTATATTGGTACGATAATCGCTTTTCTCCAATCGTCTGGGACTTCCCCCGTCTCGATACATAAATTTATCAATTCGCACAACCTGTGAGGTATGTACTCGCCACCGTATTTAAGCATTTCAGCGCTAATACTGTCTACGCCAGCAGCCTTACCGTTTTTTAAGTTCTTAATTATATCTCTAACCTCAGTGACGCAGACTTTTTCAATTGGGTTTTCTAATGCATTATGTTCTATATCGCAGTTCTGTTGCCCTATATCTTCACCTCCTAATAATTCTGTAAGAGAGTCTTTTAAAGCGTCTACTATCCCGTCTATATCATATAGGATTTCACCTTTGCTGTTTCTCATACTGAAAAACTCTGTACATAATGTGTAATCTACAATGTAAAATAATATATAATAGCTATATAATAATTGTCTTATAATTAAAGGTGCCTACTGTTATATTCACGTACTTTAGGGGAACTTCTACTAGAGGAGGTAGAGGGTCGGGAACGGGGTGGATAGGGGTGTTTCGAAATCAAGGTGGGAGGTTTAGGAGGGGACTGCGAATGGTTTCGGGAGGTAGGTACAGGGGTGTTTCGAGAGGAGTGTGAGGAAGTGGGGTGAGGGATATCTCGAGGGGGGTCTCGGTAGGGGTTCGCCGAAGGTGTTTTGAGTTCCTTACGAGGGGGCTGTGTCGGGAGAGAGGGGGAAGAGCATGAACAGCGGGGGGTAGGTAGTGGAGGTTCGGTCTGGTTGCTTCTATCCATCTGATATACGAGCATCTTGGTGCTTGTGGCCTGTTCCCGTGGCTGGAGGCAATTCCTCGGCACCAAGTCGTAAGTGGTCCTTAGTCGGTCCAAATACTCCTCTTCTGTAGGAATTGAAGACACGGTGGCAGTTTGGCGGACTTCCAGGACCTCCCTCTGTGTCTTCAAGGTTTCCTGGAGAGCGGTAAAGAAACCGGGTTGGTCTCTCTGCGTAGCCTTCAATGAAGGATCATAACCTTTCGAGGTGTTCCCAATCTTCGGGATGTTCTTTATATTCCTGACCATCGGAAGATCCATCATCGGACGTTTTTGGGATCTGTATGTCGAAAATGGCGTCGGTGGTTAGGGTTTGTCAGTAGGGTGTGGTATAAAGCGTTTCAAATCTGCTATATGGGCTTTGCCCACGGACTTTTGGGTGAGGTCACTAAGCTCATAAACCGTGGGTAACAACACTCTTGAAATTCTATAGGGAACGAGATAACGGGGGCATAGTTTAGCAGAGATGTTTTTTATTTTTGACGACGGGATTCGGGAACGAGACAAAACCAGATCTCCTTTGTGGAATTTCATTTTCCTGCGCCTGAGATTATAATATCCGGACTGCTTCGCGAACGCATTGTCCAAAGTAGCAATCACCCAGTCACGCATGGTGTTCCAAAAGGTGTTGGTCCCAAGTACCATGATCCTTATCAATATAAGAAATGATCATGGTCTTCAAGATCCTATTTACTCTTTCCACAGGGTTCGCTTGGGGATGGTAGGGAGGAGTTGTCGTGTGAAAAATATTGAACTCTTGAGTTAATTGAAGGAGGATGTTATTGACGAATTCGGTCCCATGGTTGGTGACTAGTACTTGGGGTGTTCCCCAGCGATTGATCACATATGCACGAAATGCGTACTCGATCTTCTCACCCGCCGCCGCGCGCAAGGGTATTATTTCCACCCATTTCGTGAACAGATCCCGAATCAGTAGGATGTACTGGAATCCGGATTTACTTCTAGGAAGGGGGCCCATAATGTCTGCTGCTACTACGACCCATGGTTCTTCTACCACTCGATGTCCCATTAATCCTGCAGGTGGCCTCTGCTCGACTATACACATTTGACAGGTTGTACAACTATTTATATACCAATTCACGTCTCTACAATAGCCGGGCCAATAGTACCTTCGCGAAACTAACGCATAGGTCTTTTGGGTACCTAGGTGGCCGGCTTGTGGGTCATCATGGGCTTCCATTAAAACATCGCCTCTTTCTGTGTCGGTAGGGACTAACTTCCAATCTTCAAGGTCTTTAACAAATTCGGTCACTAACGTGTTGGGTCGGCAGTGGTACAACCTATTGTCTTTAATTTTCCAAGTAGGGAATCTATCCGGAAAATCAGATACGGCTTGGAACCGTCTGGTATACCAGGTCGGGATTGGGTCTTCAATTAAGTTAATTTCCTCGGTCGAAAGAGATTCAAACATTCGGGAGAGAGCATCCGGGACGTGGTGGGAGGAAGGCTTCCTATGGAGAATGTCAAAGTCATATTCGGGCAAAGATAGCGGCCATCTTGCCAGTCTTCCAGTAGGTGTTTTCAAATTGTGCAACCACCGAAGGCTACTATGGTCCGTTATCGCCGTAAATGTATACCCCTCCAGATAGGGTCTACACTTCTGGACAACCCACGCGATAGCGAGGCATTCCTTTTCGGTGGTTGTGAATTTGACCTCCGCGTCGGTCAAGATTCCACTAGCATACGATATGACATGTTCTACACCGTCCGTACTCTGTGTAAGAACGGCTCCTAATCCGGTATTGCTCGCATCTGTTTGAAGTCCGAAGGGAATGTCGAAATTGGGAACGGTCAGAACGGGGGCTTGGGACAGGCAACGTTTAATCTCCTCAAAGGCGGTTTGCTGCTTTTCCTCCCAAATCCACTGTTGCTTCTGTTTCGTCAGCATGGTTAAATGGGAAGCTAATGTCGCGTAATTTGGGAGGAATCTGCGGTACCAACTAGATACACCCAGGAACCTGCGGAGATCCTTGACGTCGCGGGGAACAGGGTATTTAAGGATGGGGTCGATCTTATCGGGGTGAGCTTGCAGGCCTTTCTCATTCACGAGAAAGCCTGAATAGTGGACCTGGGGACAACAGAATTCGCATTTATCCACGTTAATTTCCAAACCCGCTCCTCGAATCTTTTCCAACACCCTGGAGAGCCATTCAAGATGTTCTTTGAAGGTTTCCGTGACGATGATTATATCATCTAGATAGGCAAACGCGTGTGCTTCCATTTCGGGTCCAATCAACCTATCTAGTAAGCGTGGAAATGCTGCGGGGGCATTTGTAAGGCCGAATGGCATACGCTCAAAATGAAACAAGCCACGCCCAGGGACTGTAAAGGTTGTTTTGTCGCGAGTAGCTTCTTCGAGGGGAACTTGGTGGAAACCTTTACATAAGTCTAGTTTGGAAATGTACCGGGCACTACGTAGTTCATCGAAGATACCGTGCATTTAAGGAAGAGGGTAAGCTTCTTTCTTTGTAACCTCGTTTACCTTCCGGAAGTCTAGACAGAAACGATAACTCCCATCGGGCTTCATTGCATAACTACCGGGGACGATCATCCACTAGCGGACGGCTCGATTATGCCCTGAGCTAACATTTTGTCTACCTCGGCAACCATTGCTTTCACGACTATCGGGGATCTCAAATAATTCCTTTGCTTAATGGGAGGGTGGTTGCCTACATGAATGGCATGTTCAATCAAGTCAGTTAGTTCGGGTTTTCCAGTCGGTTTTGGTAGTTCGCGCTTTAAGAAGTCTCTAAGCAAATCAGTTTCTTTTATCGAAAGTTCCGTTAGTCCACAAAAATTTTCAGAGGAATTCTTCTCTATCTCAAAATGATATATCTGGTTCGGGATGTCTTTAAAAGTCCAAGCCCGATCGCGAAAGTCTACGTTCAATTTGAATATTTTACAAAAATCTAGGCCTATTGTGAAAGGGACAGGTAATGAATTTAAAATCCTGAGGGCTATGGTCTGTGTACGATCGTGAAGTTCGACCGGGGCAATGATTTCCTGAGAAACTAACTCTATCTGGCTATTGGCAACCTAGACGCGACCCTTTCTATTAATTGTTTTCAGATCTAAATTCTCAATCAATTTTACGCCATCTAACCTTAGAAATAATCTAGATGCGCCACTATCTAGCATAGCGTTAATCTGTTGACCTTGAATGTGAAAGGTTAAATACAATAGAGGCTGCGGACCTAATAGAGGGGACGGTCGATAAGGGAGTTTGGAATTTTGTAAATAGGCATGGTGTCGATATGATAAGCTTCCGCTTCCAAAATTTTATTACAGATTTCTGTCAAGTCGAGATTAGGGTTGATTTGGTCAGAACTCAAATAAGGGGGGTTGGTAGGGGGAGAAAGTATAATAGGGTCGGGAGGAAGAGATATTTGCCTAACTGCGTGGGTCGGTTGCTTGAGACTGTTGATAGATGCCAATCTTCTGGTCCTTAAATTATAATCAACAACTATGAGTTGATCACGTGATGGGAGGTCTGGTAGAGAAAGATAACTAGGGGAAACTGAAGAAGATTCTAAACCCTTTAATTTTAATCTGACGGCTGGTATTCCAGTAGTTAAAGGAATTTCTTCCTCTTTAATAACAAGTTTATTGTTACATAAATATTCTATTTCAACTAATTTTATTATTGTACTACTTGCAAATTTCTTTTTCTTTACTTTACGCTTTAAATCCGCGGAAGCTACGTTTGAATCCTTTTAAGATGTATTTTTCCCACAATACACATTCTTCTTCAGTTTCCCGAGCACCTGAGACACTCTGATTTGATGACATCTTTTCGGCCACACCCGTAGCAAAATCTGTTCCTAGGTTCTGTGCACGTAGTGAACCCATGTCCCGGCTCACCACAGTTCCAACATTTAAATCTAGAGGGGGGTTTTCTAGGGGGTCGTTAGGTTTCTGTTGGGGAGGTTTCGGAGTACGAGAGTTTATCTCCGGGCTAGTCCGGGGTTTGGGCTTGCTTTTCGTCCTAGGGTTATTTTCCTCTTCCTTGGCCAGATACATTTGGTCTATTGGTTCTTCATTCCCAAGCGACTCTGTATCCTCTTCTAAAAATGTATGTTTTTCTCGAGGGTTATCAGATCGCTTACCTGACCTCCGGTAGTTAGGGTCCTTGTAGGCATGGTCGGGAAGCAGGGTTCGTTCGGGAACAGGGGGGGGGGTTACAGCCTGGAGCCACGCGCTGGCTCTTCTCAGCCACATTAGCAAGACTTTCTAAATGGACAATGTCCTCAATGTCGCCGCGGCGGATAGCTAAGTGCAACTTAGGCAGTAAATTCCTGTGTGCATAACTAACCTCCTCTGCCTCGGACATTCGGGGTCTTAATTTGTCAAACATGGCCCTCATACATGTAAGATATTCGGATAGTTCGCCATAAATGTTTAGAGCCCCTAAACCAGTTGAGGGCAATACCCTGAAAAAAGAAGGGGATCACCCGCAACAAGTCATCGTCACTGACCGGGAACAAATCTCGACCCTCTTCAATGCGCATCAAAAAGGCATCCGTGTCATCGTTACGCGTCCCCGAATATTTGATGTTCCACTTGTACATGATTTCATAGGTATGCGCAGGTGTGAAAGGGTAAGAGTTGCGCTAATATTGTGGAGAAGGTGCGTGAGAATGAGGTCGAGAAACAAAAAATGCATCTCGACGAGGTCGATGAGAATCCTGAAAGTGAGAAGGTTGTTCTTCGAAGTTAACACGCAAACGCCGTGGGTTCATAGTGTTCGATTCACGAGGATAAGGATAAGACTCAAGGTCTGTAAAGGAGTCCACAAATCTGTTACAGCTCCACTGTCTGGTTCGGGTTCATTTGTCCGCCAATGATTCGAACGGCTATTCCGACGGTTGCCTAAATCGACGCGAGAACCGCCAACGCGTGTATCCTCCTCTAACCTATAATCACGACTCGCGTTGTAAAATTCTTCTCCCTTATTCCTACTAGTAAGCCGATCACCACTGCTAGGCCCCTGCTCTTGTTTATCCCGCTGATCTTGAGAATAACCCGGTAGTTGGCCAGCTTCAATGAGATCATCTAGCATGTGGAAATATGATAGGTTTAACTCGGTTTAGGTCGCGATGCTAGTTTTCTTTATTATTTCGTTATCCGATTTTAAGGCGTTGTCGGGATGGGGATCTACGGACTCAAGAGCTTCTTGAGAGGGATCGATGGAGGATTTCAAGGTGTTCATCGCCGAGCTAACTGCTTTTAGCAACCTCTCGCGCAAAACTGCGAAGCTTCCGATAATAAGGAGACCCCTTGTACTGAGCTCAAGGGACAGCCTGTCCTTATCTAGTTCATAGACCCATGAGACTAGTTGTCTGCCGTCCGTCATTTTGAATCGAAATAACACGAGTAATTCAAACAATCAAGTCAGGGTCGTAAATACGGGTATTCAAGATAATATGAAAACAGGCGTCGAGGGCGGTCAATATTTTTTTTAACACAGTGTAAGTGTTTGGCGTGCCGGCCAGGAAGCTCACTGTCTCAAAGATGTTTTAATTCAATTTTATAAAATGATATTCTTCAAATTTCGGAACGAAATTATTTAAAAAATTTTTCCAAATCGACGAATAACAAGTGTGCCAAACTGGCTTACACTTAAATCCGCCAAATACTCTTTCTTCAAATTTGAAAAATGGAAATAAATTTTTAAATTTAAAAATTGGAAATAAAATTCAAAATTTCAGAATGGGACTGTATTTCAAAATTTTATGATTGAAGATCAACCTCAAAATTAAAAATCGGGTAAACTTCAAAAATCCATCAATTGGAGGTAAATTTGAAAATTTAAAGCTGAATAAATTAAAAAATTTAAGACTGACGATAAATTTCAAAATTGAATGAATTTTAAAATTTCAAACTCGAATATAAATTTCAGAATTGAATGAATTTTAAAATTTCAAAGTTGAATATAAATTTCAGACTTTGATAAATCCTCCCACCTCCAAATTGAAGATGAATTTCAAAATTGAATAAATTTCAAAATGGGAATGAATTTCAAAAATTCGAAATGGGAATAAATTTTAAAATTCCAAAATGGGAATAAATTTTAAAACTCCAAAATGGGAATAAATTTCAAAAATCCGAAATGGGAATAAATTTCGAAAATACAAAATGGGAATAAATTTAACAATTCCAAAATGACAATGAAATTTAAAATTCCAAAATGGGAATAAATTTCAAAAATCCGAAATGGGAATAAATTTCGAAAATCCAAAATGGGAATAAATTTCAAAATTCCAAAATGTGAATGAATTATAAAATTCCAAAATGGGAATAAATATCAAAAATCCGTAATGGGAATAAATTTCGAAAATCCAAAATGGAAATAATTTTTAAAATTTCGAAAATCAGTTAATCAATTGTAATAATAACCACGATTCAACAATGTAAATAACATTAGATAAATAATAAGTGTAACTATAGATTTCAATTAATTTAAAAATCTTGCCAAATGTAAGGGACCAATTATGCCTTTTGATACAGGAGCCCCACGTTGGGCGCCAAATTGTAACGCGGCCTTTTTCCTAAGATAATAAAGAGAACATTTGGTCCCTTAAGGCCTTGCATAAACAAAATTAGAAATAAGATGCACTGAATAGCTCAAAACCAAAAAAAAACGACAGCGATAAGAAACAACCTGGAACGATATCCTCAGGGTTAACTACATCCTGAATTGCGAGAAAACAAAGAGCTTATTGGCATCACTATGCGCTAAATATCTTTACATATCACTGTGTGTTGAACATCTATATTGTGTCTTATAATATCTAAATAAAAAAGACACTTTGTTATTCACAGTTTTCTTTCTTAGGGAAGAAAAATTATAGCACCTTCAGCGGGTTTGCCTTATTACGGGTCGACATTGCAGGGACTACCAATTTTACCAACGAAATTATCGCGGGGCGTTGAATCCTTCCTAAAAAAATTACACCAACCCTAATAATTCTCGTTTTTATCATTATCCAATTTCGATAGGATATTCGAATAAACAAGGTTAGGAATATTAATCGTGTTTGTAGAATTCACCCCCACAATCGCAATATGACAGAGTCGGAAGATGGCCGTGATAAGAACAACTGTGAACAAACAAACCCTTCTGTAAATAATAACACTACGCTTGCTGGATTAACCTACAATATAACCCCGGCAAAAATACGCACCCCTTTCCTGCAATGGATATGAGTGCTGCAATGGCTATGGTCCTAGAGGGCATGACCCTACAGCAGTCAACTTATCATTAAACCCACTTTTGATGAAAAATCACCCCCGTTAAAGAAATTTCTTCAGGAGGTCGCTAATGGATCGCTTTATGTCTCCGACTCGACCGAACCTGCGTTTATCAAAATAATGTTCAGCAAGTTAAAGAGAATTACGCGTGAAAGTGTCCGCGACAAACAATTTAATAGGTAAACGGAGCTCGTAGCTCATCTGAAACAATGGTTTGCCCCAACTAAAAAGTACCAAATGGTACTTCGAGGCCATGGTCAACCTCCGGATGAAACAAACGGAGAGCGAAAGTGACTATTATGACCGTACCTTAGGTCTTCTGAGTGGAGCAAAACACTCTCTGGAAGAAAAATACACCGCCAAGGATGACAACACGGATATGATGATGAAACCTTTAACGGACTGTGCTCGAGATGCATACATACGAGGACTTTCCTCTGAAATGTCCACCTTTATTGACACTTGAAATCCGAAGGACAGTCATGAGGCGTATGAGCATGCACTACACGTAGAGGAACGCCAACGGTATGCGGAGAAGACGAGGGCAGCCTCAGCGTTGACGTAGTATGTGTCAAGGCAGGACAAGATCTCGGAAAGGTTAGGGTCACCTGGTCCTTACTCTAAACAAATGGAGGAGCTCGATAATATCCGGCATTCCAAGAAGCCAGCGCCGAAGTCTCAATTATCCGCTACCAGGAGGATTGAGTACCCTTCTGGTCCTTATCCACCTTATCCTAATCCAACACAAATGTATCCCCCCCTGTATCTCACTCAATATCCGTACCCCCACGATATCCTCGAAACTACCGTTATCCGTGCCCAATGCAGTATCCGCCCCATGCACCTCATGTACCAGGAGCAAAAATTATTCATCTTCGATGACCAGAACCACCTAGTCCCGGTTGTCCGATTAACGGCTCCCGAATTCCGAAAAAGAACGGCTTCCACTGAATCCTCTACTCATGCTGAAAATCCAGGATCGCGACTAGTTCGCTGAAGGCACCGACTCGATGACTACCAATACATCTTTCAGTACAAAAAGGGAAAGCTCAATCGAGGCGTGGAAGCCTTATCGGGAAATCCGGTAGGACTAAAAAACCACCTCCTCCAGATGAGGCTTGAACAAACTGACGATAACGTAGTAAAATCACGAGCCCAGTCACCCAATGACAATAAAACCAAGTGTAACTGCGCAAGCACAGATGCGATTACCCCTTCCAGTAATCCAACCCAGGACGAGGAAGAGCAGATGACTCAGAGGCAAGGTATCACCTTCATCTTATACCTAGCCTAACCGTTGAAATCAACGACAAACAAAAGCAAGGTACAAGAGGGCACCGCAACTACAGTCTCCCATTCAAAGCCTAACCCAGGCCGCGTCACACGATCACAAGTCACACAAGTTCTTTATTCGACGAACCAGGAGTTACCGCCAATTCTGAATCAACAAATCAATGAACGGTTCGCAAGCGAACCGCCGCCCCATGCAGACAGTGCTTAGTAACGTCCCAGGAAAACCTACTGTACTAAAATCTGTTTCCAGTCGCAACCCAAGTATCTCCGGTACTGACGTTAAGGAAAAGCAGTTTCAATAAGGTATTGCAGGTCCTCGCCGTTCGCGGTTACTCGACTCCGACGACGAGCACGAGTTTTGGAAGGGACCAAAACTCCTAACCACAGCCGCGAGAACTGCTCATCCGATGATGCCTCATTTGAAGGAGACAATAGCGATGAATTCAATCCACCTGTTCTTTGAAGGGATCATAGTATGTTGCCGTGTATCGAACTTGTTATTATTGATCGAAAAGGAGAACCAGTTCCTAAGTGCGCACCACCCTACATATCTACCAAATCCTTGGTTTCCCAACTTATTCGATAAGCCCACCGAGGTGTATATAGATGGAGCTGGCAACTACAATAGTAAGGGAGGACCCGAAGGAGGCGTAGGTGTGTGGTATGGGCCAGATCACCCTTGAAACATTTCTAAGCCCGCCCAAAGAATGCAGATGAACAACTTTGCAGAAACTCAGGCAGCCACGGCTGCTGCGAAAAAGGCCAGTCAAAATGGGATTACAAAATTGAGCATTTTCACTGACTCCAAATTTCTCATCGACAGTTATACCCAGTGGCTTCTCATCTGGGAGGCCAATGGATGGAAACGGCCGATGGAAAACCTGTCATAAACTGAGCTAAGTTCGAAGAGTTACGTCAAGCTTCAGCACCATCGGGCATAACTTGGAATCATGTCCCAAGAAATATAATAAGATATAGAAATATAATACGATGATCATTGAGATGTTAGTCCCAACTGTACCAGTAGTGACGAAGATGATGACGACAACGATGGGGAATCTAACTTCGAAACACAATCCCACGAACCTCGATTGTCACAAATTCGTGCCACTGTGCAAAACTCGATAGAGAAATTTGATCAATCCCTCAATGATCACCAGTCCGATTTTTGGAATGAAGAAGGTTTGGATCAACCTCCTGCTATGGACCCCGTGCAGGTAGAAACTACTGCGGTCTCTGAAGGCGAAGAAAATCAAGATCTCTTGTTACGTTTGCAAAACATGGACCCTTGTACAGAAATAGATGATCCTGTTCCCGAGAGAGTGAACAGATTCTTGAAATCATTTCAGGATCAACTTAAGCAAAGAACAAACTCGGAGAACAAGGATCTTCCTTTTGCACGTAAGGATCGATATAAGTCTACACTAGAAATCAACCAACCAAAAGGTATCGTGAGTTTCAAGAATGTACCTAAAATTATAGAATCTCCGATCATCGGACAAAAATCATCTCGAAGATTGCTATTTCAAGCTCCTCAGATATTAGCTATACAATTCGCAAGGTCTTCTCCAGAAATATCCGAAAAGGACAGTAGGGTTTCCACAGCGCTAACAAGACAAAGCCTCCGAAGAAGAATTTGATATCAATGTCCTTGAAAGAGGAAACCGCTCATGATGGCGCGTCCGTGACACACACAGAAACTTCTATTTCAAGGAATACTCTTGACATAGAGGTGCCCTACATCGATCCTCCCACTCCTCTGCCAGAACAAGAGAAAGAAAAGAGAAAGGACTAGGATACCACTCCGATGGAAGAACCCCCATTACAAACAGCCCTTTCTGTGCGTCATGAATGAAGTGAGCCACTAAGTTATCGGCCAAATAATTATTCACACTTCATTTCGGAGGACTGCCAACCTACAAACCCCATTTTTAAGTTGCTCATTGCCACTGAGCGCCTGAATCCACAGGACTTATGGGAAAAAAGATCAAGGAAGGGTAAAATATTAATTACCCCATCGGGGAAGTATAGAGTGTACTCCATTGTGATCAAGCGAAAACACTTCGATCCTGCGGATTGGAGAGAAGTAACAACTGCTCTACAGAATCTGAGAATCACATTGAAACGTGACCGCTGTGGAACATGTCGTATGGCAAACTCCAGTGATTTACTAGGTAACTTAGCACGTCATTAATTATTACGAAACGGTTTTCGCGCACTGACAGCCATAATGGAATTGACTCCAAAGCGAACTCTGTTATTATTGTACTTTATACTGTTATACTTTGTAACAAAATCTCATAAAAAATACTTTTTAACTTAACATTCGTTATTTTATTTGTAAGATTCAATATACATATAATTTGCAGTAGATAGTTCTGAATTTTCAGAAATATACCCAATTGTAGAATTGGGATATGTTGGGATTATCATTAGCATATAAGATTGAGACATTAATGGGATATCCTCCGGATATTCTGCGATATTTTCGAAACATTCAAGCGATTTTGATATTTCCGCCCCGTTGAATGTACGATATAATTTGCCGAAATGCCACGCTGTGAGGGATTTTAGTGTAATATTTCCGGAGACAAAAGTACAACAAATTAAAAAAGTTATTACAAAAAATGCATCGTTTTGTATGGGTAATGGATATTGTACATACTATATAAAAATTGCAAATCATAGATTTCATAAGAATTAATACAGTACTCATCTTGTGCTAATTCCCCTACAATTTACTGTATAAAATTAAAATAATGTGAAAGAAAATTAAAATATTTCCACAAATTAATTAATTAAATATGCTGATTATTTTCATTTACCCTGATTATTCTTATGAGAATTTCAAATAGAATGTAAATAAACATGTAAATATAATTTAAAAAATAAAAATAAATGAGCTAATTATTGAACTAGTACTATTTTCATTATAATAATGATTCATTATTATTTCATTATTATTATTTAATAATAATGAAATTATCGAAATGTAATTTAATTGTACTCAGAATAAACTTCTTATATAAAAATGGTAACAAGTTAGTAAAAAATATGTCGCACCATTCATATCTCCCGAATATCACCAAATATCTCCCGCACCATTCATTGATGGTCCGTGACAGCGAAGGAAAAGTGGGAAAAGCGGGGAAAAGGTTCGAGTAGAAATTTGAGCGGTGGCCGGGTATCTGACCTGCGTTTGGCTGTGACGTCAGGGTCCGAAAAAACACCCAAAAAAGGGGTTTGCTTGGTGTGAGTGATCCGTGTGAACATTCGACTATAGCCCTTATGGAAAATGCGACTTACCGCGTTTTTATTTTCGACAGCAGGTATGTCGTTTAATAGTGCCATTTTTAACACTTGGATGGTGCTACTTCAAATGATGACCATTCAAATTCAACTTGATCATCATTAGTTATACGCATATGCACTCAGTATTCGAGGCAAACTTCGACTTTCTTCAGTGATGGAATTTTGTTTCTTTCAGCTATGGTTTCTGAAGAAAATAAAAAGTTGGATTTGGCAGGAATAGCTGGGTTAAATTGGGATTCCAATTTTCGCTTGGTATTGTTTATTTCAATGATGGCCATATGTTGAGTTTGATTCAAAATTCAAATTTCGCGATTTTGGCACTCATTCAATTCAGCCTGAACTCTCCTAAATTAATTAAATTAAATTGATTCATTAGGCAGCAATTGTGTTTTATATTTGAAGATTATTTTCCTTCCTAATTTTCTGTATTGTTCAAGTTTTTAACAATTTGAAATTCATATTTTTTCTATCTTTATAAGAAATTCCAAACAACCTATATGCTCCCATTGTACCACAGTCGGCGTACCAGTGACGTAGAACAATGGCAACGTGCCTATTTGCTATGCAGCTACCTGTTTCAAGAATCTTGCCCATGTTTTTTTTTTGCAAAAACTAAAAGTTAAAAAAAATAATTTATTAATTTGAAGAACAGTAAACAATATTTTTGTGTCTTTTAAAAAGAAACAGAGTAAAAAAAATAAACTGAATACCACGTATACTCCAAAGACATTTTCGTTTGGATAAACAGAGTCTCGTCTCACTAGACGGGTAACGACTTCTTTATACATGTCTTCCCCGATACAAGTTTGAATTTCTCGCTAATTTGACTGACATGACGGTGGCTACATCTATTGCCGGAAACATTTTATTGACTGGTGACATCTTAGCACGGACAGTAACCATTATCGTCTGTTAGTAATTACCGGTCACTGTTTTATAGGCATTTGTCTTGAAAAAAACAGTGTTATGCATCCTGCCGGAACAGTACCTCGCAACCACGTATGCCGTACAAATGCACTGCATAGCATTAGGTAAGATAGAAGCTTACTGCGCACCCCCAAATGTTTTGAAACTCAACTGCGCTGTCATATGTACAAAATAAGTGTACTGCGCACCCGTATGTGCCTTATAAGTCCCCTGCGCACCCACAAGTGTCGTAGGAGTGCACTGCGCAACTACATGTACCGCTGAACTTTACTGCGCAACCCTGTGCACCACTGAGTTGTAGTGCGCATCAGTATGTGTTATAGAAGCCTACTGCGTATCCATAAGCGTCGTAGAAGTGCATTGCGCAGCTATGTGTGCTGCAGAACTTTATTGTGCAGGCCTATGTACCACCGAATTATAGTGCGCATCCGTATGTGTCATAGAAACCTACTGCGCACTCCCAAATGTCTTAGACGTTTACCGAAATTCGAGAAAGAATTATCAAAGTTTCTCGAAAGTTTGATGAAGAGAACCTGAATCCTTTCGGAAACTTCAATCAATCGATCTTTCTAGAATGTAAGTAGATTGGGGGTCATTAGAGCGGGCGGTCGTTATGATTAACTGCGTCGATGCTTCTAGAACTAGTATTATGGAGAGAGAACGCATCGTGTGTGGAAGACTGTACGCGGTCGTTTTTATTTTCCAGCTCCGATGCTTCTAGAAATAGAAGAATCAAGAGAGAACTAGTTGTGTGCGAAAGGCTGTACGCGGTCGTATGTGTTTTCCAGCGCCGATTCCAGCTGACGTGTCAAACGATGTACAAGCTACCGATAGATCTTTCCTAACATAATCATTAGAAATCATATCTTATATCGATACTTCTTCTTTTATGTCCCGAGCCTTTGAGAAATTTCGATTGTGAGAATAATTGTCAGAAATCACTCCCATTACAATTTCTAGAAGGTTCGATTATTTTCCGAAAACCGGGGAATCTCCAGAATTTTATGTCTGGGTCGTTATTGCAGGCACCATCTTTGTTGATCGATTCAACACCTGGGACAGATCAATCTGAAGTTGCACCTTATAAGAAAATGAAGGTCAACGACTAATCTCGGACCTTTTGCTCCCAAAAATGGACATTGCACGTGTAAATATTTTGTATGAATACTCAGCCATTGCATAATATTTAATCATGTTTTTGATGTAGATTTAAGGTAGTTCGGCTATTCCATCGATGACGGTGAAGTGCCCTTTTTATTGCACAAATCGATAACTGAATACATTCTACTCATGCAACTTATAATCATATAGGACCTTTCGGGGCTAAAATTTCAATAAATTGCTTTTGAACTTGACCTATTTAACGTGTAGGCACATGGACAACCCTTTCCCGCGCTCAATCATTCCGGAATTGTGGCTTAGTTTAATGGTACAGTACACTACAAAAACTGTTTTTCATCAAGAAAATTCAATGCCGATTCCAAATATCATCATTTCAAGGTACCTTTCGCGGCCAAATATTAAGAAAAATGATAAAATCAGCAAAAAACTCACACTCGACGGCCATCATCCTCGCAATGTCAAAATGTGATAAGTTAGCAAGTAAACAACTGACCTAACCTTACATAACGTACTGTGCTCGAATACTACCAGCTGATGCACGACAAAAACTAAAATGGAATTTTAATAACATTTTCGGAAATACCCCCGATGGAAGTGAAAACATCAAAATTACACATAAAATTCGAAGAGATAAGTTGCTCTCTTGACTAGCGACAAGGATAACGAGACTACATTGAAGAGTAGGATTGTTTCTTGATTTTATGATTTTTCCACATTTTTAGGAATACTTCTAGATTCCGCAAAGAATTGAACTCAAGATTTCAAAATGTTCGTTTTGCTGAAATAAACTTCTAACGTTAGAACTAAATATTTTTTGACTCGTTCATTAAAATAATTTCGACGTAGGCGAATCCGACTCAAAATTTTCTAATGTTTCAAATGATTTTACTTGCAAAGTCGTAGATTCGGTTTCTGCATAGATATTCATCTTTGAAGTGAAGTATAAATTTTCAAACGATTGAAGGAAATAAACTTCCTGTCGGTAGTGTAGGTCTCCACAATTACATGAAGTGCGAAGTCGTTACATTAAAATTGCAGACACTAATAAAATATTAAATTTTCCAATAAACTCACGTTTACTATCCGAATTCTGAATGAATTTCGATAATTTTCCGAAATCAAGTATAGAATGTAGAAGGAGAATCCTGCAGAGTAGCGTTCCCTCAAAACGTAAATGAGAGGCCAATTAAAAAATCTGTTTTGAATGACAGGATCATTGAGGACAAAGCAAGTACGTCTCGCCTCCTAGAGCCCGTAGTAAAAAGTAAATCGTTCCCTCTTCAAAAATGAAAATACTACCTGCATCGGATCAACAATATCCCCACTTATTACGTGTCGACGCGCGCAATCATCGATCATATTACCGCATGATTTCATAAGTCATATTTCCGCTCTATTTCCCTTTCTAGTTTGAAAGTTCTCTTCTTTGTGTCACGGGCGTATCAATTTTAATATTTGTCCCTTCCTTTATATTTCAAAATATTTATGTCAAGACATGAATTTGTTTCTAAATTATAAAAATAGATCGAACCGTCTCAATTGCTTTGATTTGCTTTCCTTTCATTTTAATAACTTCTAGTTATTTAGAAAGTCAGGTGACTCAGTTATTAACTAACTAAACTATATTTAATAAGACGTAACTGAAAATATTTTCAAAAATTACGTAGAGTAGTGAAGGGGAAGGGTCCAAACTACTTTTTTACGCCAATGTATCTAATCAGAATTCCTGCTGTAGTTGATGTGATCCATACTGACAATGTTGTTAACAAGCATGCACAACTTGGCAATCCCCCTTGGCTATATTATACTTTGGCTTAAGCTAAATCCTCTACTTCCCGCCTCACCCGCAAAGATAAGTGTGACGACCTGTTCAGTGATTGAGGGGAAGGGTTGACGCAATCAACGTAAAATGCAACGCCGTCGGTAAAGCGGATTAGTTTATCTTCGGTTCCTTTGACTACAGTATACCTTCGCTAGGAATCATTATGAGATTGAGGAAATTATACCAACAAAATAGCGAGAATAGTTACGTAATTTTACTGACAAATATAGCATTGGCATGTTTATGGTGAGTATGTATACCATTAAGCCATTTCCCTTTCAGGGTAGGCGTGACACTACCCGATTCGGGTAGTGTTTCTAGGTGGATAGTTTTCTTGTAGTTATAAATAACTACAAATTTGGGCTCACCACACCCATAATATGCCAACAGCGCACAGTATTCTCGAATGGTCACCCATCCAAGTACTAACCGCGCCCAACGCTGCTCAACTTCAGTGATCTGACGAGAACTGGTTTTTTCAGCGTGGCAGGGCCGTTTTCTACAAATCCTTTTGCAGAGGTCTTTTTATGACTAGAAGGTTAGAATTATTTCAAACTGTATGAAAAGGTCACTGGTAACTTCTGAGTTCCGTATTCCCATTATTTGTAAATAAAGTTGCCTTATCTTTTTGAAATCCAGAAAGTAAATATTTTGCACTTTTAGAACAATTTAAGTGTATATCATATTATTATTATATTATACAAGTGTGTGAAGAAAATATTCCCTACCGCTACTAAAATGTAACATACATTGGTGTAGCAAATTTCATATACATAAATATTACATTAAAAAAAAAAAATATATATATATATATATATATATATATCAGAATGTGTCAGAATTGTGTCAGAATGTCAGAATTTTAACGTGGGTATAGCTGATTGTAGGTTAGATCTGTTAATTATTATTATTATTGAAAAAATCGAAAAGCTTACTTTTCTTTTAAGCTTACGATAGTCCAAGCACCCTATGAAATTTCTCACAGAAAATTCTACCTAAAGGGACCCCACACACAATACATGGGAAAATGTCTTGCAGTGGATTTGGATAAAACTTGGTAATATTGTACGTTATAAGGGGCCCATGAAATATCCTTAATTTTTTTACATTCTTATTCTAATGAGAAGGTATTGGTTTTATGTAAAATTTGACATAGTCGGTTTTCATCAAATCTCCACGTTTTGAGACCCCCTGAGCCAGAAAAAACGGTTTTTACCAAGGTGTCTGTCTGTCTGTAGCCACGATAACTTTCGAAAAAATGATCAGATTTGATTGAGCTTTGGCACATTTTGAAAATTGTTGAGACCACTTTTTTTGAAGATTTAAAAATTCTATGTATGGTTATTAGTAGTACGCAAAATGACGAACAAAATATTCTAATGACTTTTTGCGATAAAAAAAAAATTACTGCAGTTATAGCATTTTCAAAATTCCAAAAAACAAACGAAAATGTACATTTTAAGCCGAAAAACGCACGATATGAAAAAAGTCAAAAGGAGAAAAACGTAGCTTTTTGAACACCCTATAATATTTTCATAACAACTTTTTGAATTTTTTGAAAAATAAAAAATTCAAATTTTGATCGCACAAAAAAATAATGAAAAATCAAAAATTCCATTTTGCTGTGAAACTATGCAAGATACGAGAAAAGATTATTCCACCAAAATTGTGCACCTAAAAAAGATCTACAAATTTCTTATCATTCACTTTTTGATATAACGCGTAGTTTTTGTTTTATTCGTAAAAAATATAATTGAAAATAGAAAAATCAAATTTTTAGACGAATAACATGAGCTGCGAAAAAAATGACAAGAATAACATTTGTTCATCCAAGGAAGAGGTACAAATTTGTTGTAAATCATGTTTCGATAGGATGCGTAGTTTTTGTTTTATTCGTGAAAATAACATTGACAGTAAAAAAAATCAAATTTTTGAAAAAACAATGCAAGGTACGAAAACAGATAAATGAACAAAAATTGTGCATTCAAAAAAGATTTACAAACTTGTAATCAATTTTTGTTGTAAGAATATATTCGAAATGAAAAAATTAACTTTTTTGAAAAACGGCACAAGCTAAAATAAAATTTTAATGAATAAAATTTGTCGCCTAAATTATATCATTATTTTTCATTTGAAATCAAATACAAATTTAGTAATTTGTATATGAAGAACATATAACACGAGGCACAAAGTGCGCGCTCAGTGTATTTACCAAATCGCACGCCGTAAGTGCGCTCAAACTTTTTTGTTGCTATCATACGGTGCACAGAACCGAGCGTGGAACGCAAGGTTCAAATGATTTTCAAATCAAATATCGAGCGCGAGGCGCGAGTGTCTGGATGAGAATGTGTTCCTTAAGGTCGATAGAACCTTGAGTAAATAAAGATTTCCGTTTCAGTCTAAAATAAAAACAAATTTAACAATCACTTAATATGTAGAGGTTTTGATAATTTTATAATATTTGCAAACAAACTTTTTCTTTTCATCGAAGTCGAACACGAAGTTGAAAAATCTAGAGCAACCGAGCGTAAAGCGCGATGTAGATACGCCCGAGCGCGTAGCGCGAGGTGAATACATAATCGAGCGCGAAGCGCGAGATCCAACAGTTGCGCGCCCTAGGCGCGTTCAAACTTGCGAGCGAAGCGAGCCCCGCGCGATATACCAAGCCAAGCTCTCAAAATCAGTGCATATGATATATCTGCATAGCATTGAGAGCAAAAACAATGACAGAATAAGAATCACACATTCAAATGTGGTCATATAAATCGCCTGCTTTTCGCAATGTTGGAACGCTAAACGCTCATTATTTTCAATTAATTGCAAAATTCGCAGTTCGAGGGCAGCAACAGTCCTAAAATAAGGTCAGTATCAAGTGCTATTGTGACAATCATGTATATCGGCAACTTAAACCAACATTCGAACGCGAAGCGCTCAGTATTTTGAATTAATTGCAAAACTTGCAGTTTGAGGGTAGCAACAGTGGTAAAATAAGGTCCGTATCAGGTGCTATTGTGCCAATAATATATATCGTCGACTTCCAGAAACGCTCGAACGCTAAGCGTTCAATATTTCCAACTAACTGCAACACACACAGTTTGAGGGCAGAAACGGTGCCAAGTAAGGTAAGCATCAAGTACGGTAATAACAATCATATAAATCGCCCACTTCACGCAACATTACAACGCTGCGCGCTCAATATTTTTATTTAACTGCAGCACTCATAGTTTAAGGGCAGCAATTATACTAAAACATAGTCAGTAATGGTAATCATATAAATCGTCCGCTTCTCGCAATGTCAGAACGCGAAGCGCTCAATATTTTGAATAACCTGCAGCACTCACCGTGTGAGGGCAGCAACATTACCAAAATAAGGTCAGTATCAACCCTAGTAACAACGTCTACCTTGTATGACAGAGGCCAGAGTCTGGCTCAGCATCTGCTCCCTCTAGTCGACCAGACTGGCGGGAGAAATTATCAGACCAGACGAAAAACAGAATCTGGTGAATAAAGGAACCAGATTCTGGTATTTAGTTTAAACACTAGTAATTAATGTAGAATATAAATAATTAAATTGAAAATCTAGCAATCGGAAATTTGAGCGATTCACAAGTATGACCAAACATGCAAGCATGCAAGCTTATACGACAACATGTTATGTTTTTAATATTTCAGTGTGTCTCCTAGAATGTTGTGACGTCTCTGCAGTATATTTTCCCAGAAATGGCTGAAATATAGTGTAAAACTATTACAGAAACCTATTTAGTACCATTTTACGTTATTTTAATTTTGTCTGGTTTATATCATGACCAGTCTGGGCCAGGATCACTGACTCACCAGACTCTGGTGCCAGAACAGCAGGCCAAAGCGGAACCAGCCGGGCGCCAGGCTGCAAACAGATTCTTCTTTTTCTGGCGCCCAGCTTGCGCCAGTCTGCAGTTATCTTGCTACTAGGGAAGTGGTATTGTGCCAACCATAAATATCGTCCACTTTGAACAGTGGTCAAGACTTGGACATAAATAAGACACTCACTTCTTCCTGGGCAGAAATTGTGTTAAATTCGACCCATCAAATCAATAATCAAATGCTAAGGCAAGAAGGTGCTGTCTAGAACATCCAAGATAATCGTTTTCGGATAAAAAACTTCGCTTTGTAATAACAAGCGCTTGCATGTTCTTGACGCTTCAAGTAATTGTCAGGAGATTAAGATACAAAAATGTGTTAAGTACTTGCTTTCAAAAAGTCACCAATAATGCCATTTGGGCATGGTATAGCTAATGGAGGCAAGATTGGAAATTATTCAGCCAAGACAAGTAACACCTGGAATGCTCCAAACAGTAAAGTCAAGATTGGACATGGTCCAGCCAATGAAGGCAAGATTGGAAATATACTACCCAATAAAGTCAAGATTTGACATAATCCAGCCAGTAAAGGCCAGATTGGAAATGATTCAGCTAACAAAAGCAATATTTGGAACAATCAAACCAATGAAGGCAAGATTGGGAAAGATCCAGACAATAAAGTCAAGATTCGGCATGATCCAGCCAGTGAAGGCCAGATTAAAAATGATTTCGCCAATAAAAGCAATATTTGGAACATTCCAGCTAATGAAGGCAAGATAGGAAATAATCTAGCCAAGAAACTCAAGATAGGACTTGATTCAGTCAGTGAATGCTAGATTGGAATTGATTTAGCCAATCAAAGCAACATTTAAAACAATTCAGCCAATTAAGGTAAGATTGGGAATGAATCAGCCAATCAAGACAAGCTTGGGAATAATCCAGCTAATTAAAGCGAGATCATCCAGTCTATGAGGACAAGTTTGGAAATAGTCAAGACGAAGCGGAGAAGTCAAGGTCATTGAAACCTCTGAGAAATATTCTCAAATATCTATTTCCGCGCCCTATTTCCAGCATCATTGATTGCATGGATTAGTCTTCTCGAGGGGTATTGAATATTTTGTTCATGACGTGCATATCCGAGGAACCACAATACACTGGCAACGCGTGCACATACACCAACAGTTCGAGCACCAGACTTACACGTACAGTAGTAACCTTGCACAAGTTTGACTTCCTCGTCATTCATGTCGTTATCTTCGATAGTAGGTTGGTATGCAATGCATAATTGATGGAACTCATCTGTGTCGTTTCTCTGCATGTTGTCCTATACATAGGATGGGGCTAATTTTATTTAATGTCTCAATAGTAAACTCTTCCAAATAGTTTAAAGTTATCAGTGGAAAATCAGGTATATGTTCCGAGTTCAAGCAAACCCATCTTTGAGCGTTTCGTGTGTGCAGCCACTCAACCTCCACCAGGGCTTAAACTACATTCAGTTCTCTGGCTTTTTAAAGCAATTGTCGAGCCATGTCTATATGAGCCCCTTCCATGGTGGTGAGAGGATGATACCTGTTTATAATTGCACCAGCGATGCGATAAAAATCACCCAAATTTGGAAGATGCGGAATCGGCACAGTATTGTCCAAGAATTTGAATATAGTTCTTATGTGACCATTCCTAGCTTCTACAATCCATCTAGACCTAGGCACCTTGTAAAAATACTTGCAATTGCGGTCCTGGGATAACGTAAGGTCTGTTGAAAGAACGCAAGCCAGGAAAGAAATGTTTGAAATGAAGCCATTATCGTTTCAATGATTTCTGCAAGATTTGACATTATCGGAGATAGTGAAAGCCTGCGGATATCAATTTCAACATTGCAAAACATGCAAGTTTGATTTCCAGTTTGAGTCAATACGTTCAGTCTCATACAATAAGGGTCCCTTTCAACTGCAGCTATTCCATTAAGAATAGACTGATTACAGTCGAAGCATATTCTGCTGATATTCGTAATAATAAGTGGTGGCCTATTAAATCCATTTCTTCTCAAAATACGACTTCGTATTTATTAGCATTTTCATCGCCATCTATGCGAGCCATCGGTCTAGAAGCATATGCTCTGTCACAAACGTAGCAATGTAGACGATTTCTGAAAGCCATATTCAAATGTCTTTTAAGCAATCTGGAAATACAGGATTACTTTTAATGTAGAATTCTATTACAATTATTGGAAAAATCACTTGATGCGAATAATCAGTTAACCACAATTGACTTTTTGATGCACATGTCATACAAACGTTGTAATTATATAGATACTCACCATTACAAAAAACTAAACTTACATAAAGTTAGTTTCGTTTTCTACTTGACGGTTTTTATACGTTCTAAGAATTATATTATGAAGTATTAAGTATGTTAAGTGAGACTGAGACTATTTTGACGTATGAACTGAGTGAAGCTTTTCATAAGTTTCATAACAAGGACGAGGTTTTTTTATTTCTTGTAACTAACTTCATGCAGTTTCCGTTTGAAAAATTTAAATGTTGTATTTGATTTATTCTAAGTTCTAAATAAAAAACAGTTTACAGATTTCATATTTTCATTCTTATAGCATTAAACAATCTTTCCTTAATTTCATGACGGTTTTATTACATAGTCGGTCGTGGTTAAGTAAATGATTTCTTCACTGATTCTTCAAACAATTATGTAATTATACCTTAAAAATAATCATTAATTTCTAGACTCCTAAAGATATGTTAAAATAAGGTTTTTAGAAATCTCTTACACTGTTACGTTTGTGACAGAGAACATCTAGCTGAGCAAGGTGGCTGGAGTAGTTGAGGATGATAATCCTCCAAAATGCTAAACCGCCTTTCTGTGCTAAAATAAATTCCACTAGCCACCTTTTATCCTTACATTTATGAATATAGAATATGTTCCAAATATGATTAGTCTATTCTTAACGAAATAGTAGCTAATGAACATGTTCTTACTCGAAACCTAATGTATTGATGCAAACTGGTAGTGGAGCTTGTATGCTTCATGGTCCGAACCGCACTTGATACTGACCTTATTTTAGAACCCTTGCTGCCTTCAAACTATTAGTGTTGCATTCAATCGTTGCGGGAAGAGGACGATACATATGATTTAATTATCTTACATGGTACTGAGCTCACTTTGCACCATTTCGCCACTGAAAGTTGTATTTGTATCAGTTATGACTAAACATTGCGCACATAGAGTTCGACCGGTTTGAGAAGCGCGCGATATATATCATTGGCACAATCACAGTTGACACTCGCCTGGTTTTGCCACTGTTGCTACCCTCAAACTGCAAGTGTTGCAGTTGATTCAAAATATTAAACGCTTAGCGTTCAAACGTTGCTTTTAGTGGACGATTTATATGATTGTCACAATAGCACTGGATACTGACCTTATTTTAGGACTGTTGCTGCTCTCAAGCCGTGAATTTGTCAAATAATTGAAAATATTGAGCGCTTAGCGTTCTAACGTTGCGAGCAGCTGGTGATTTATATTACAGTTATTTCTGCACTTGATGCTGATGATATATAAGCACCGTCGCTGGCCTAAAACTGTAAGGGTTGCAGTTAATTTAGAATATTGAGCGCTTGGCGTTCAAACGTTGCTTTTAGTGGACGATATATATGACTGGCACAATAGAATTTGATACTGCCCTTATTTAGGAACCACTGCTGCCCACAAACTGTGAGTGTTGTAATTAATTGAAAATGTTGAGCGCTTCGCGTTCTAACGTTTTGCAAAAAGCTTATTATTACCGCACTTTATGCTGACCTTATTTTAGAACCATCACTGCCCTCAAAATGTGAGTGGTGCAATCAATTAATGATATTGAGCGCATCGCGTTCTCACATTTTGCGAGAATCGCAATTCGACACTGACCTTATTCTAGCACTGTCGCCGCCCTCAAACTATGAGTATTGCAGTTACTTCAAAATATTGAGCGCTTAGCGTTCGAACGTTGCTGGAAGTGGACGATATACATGATTGGCACAATAGCATCTGATATTGACCTTATTTTAGCACCGTTGCTGCCCTTAAACTGTATGTGTTGCAGTTAGTTAAAAATATTGAGCGCTTGGCGTTCGACCGTTGCTGGAAGTCGACGATAAACAAGATTGGCACAATAACACTTGATACAGAACTTATTCCAGGACTATTGCTGCGCTCAAACTAGAATGTTGCAAATAATTGAAAATAATAAGCGCCTCGCGTTCTAACGTTGCGAGAAGTGGGCAATTTATATTATTGTTATCACCGTACTTGATGCTGGTGTTATTTTAGCGCCGTTGCTGCCCTCGAACTGTATGTGTTGCAGTTAGTTAAAAATATTGAGCGCTTAGCGTTTAAACGTTGCTGAAAGTGGACGATGTAAATGATTGGCACAATAGTATCTGATACTGACCTTATTTTAGCACTGTTGCTGCCCTGAAACTGTGTGTGTTGCAGTTAGTTACAAATATTGAGCGCTTTGCGTTCCAACGTTGCGAGAAGCGGGTGATTAATATGATTGTTATGACCGCACTTGATGCTGACGTTATTTTACCACCATTGTTTCTCTCAAACTGTGAGGGTTGCGGTTAATGCAAAATATTGAGCGCTTATCGTTCAGCTGTTGCGAGAAGCGCGCTGTGAGAGTTATCGGAATAACCGGACGTAATGTTGACTATATTTTAATGTGCGATTCTTATTTTGTCCTTGTTTTTGCTCTCAATGCTATGCAGATATATCATATGCACTGATTTTGAGCGCATGGCGCCGTATATCGCTGAAACTGTCCATTTAAAAAAAAAAAAGGATATTTCATTGGTCCCTTATAACCTACAATGTTGCCAAGTTTTAGCCAATTCCACCGAAATACATTTTTCCATGTATTGTGTGCGAGGTCCTTCGTGGAATTCTCTGGAGCGGACTCAGAATTGACGATAACTTTCTCGATTCGACTTATGCTTTTGCACGTCGATTCAGCTGTTATTTAATAATTTATCATTTTCTTCTAACCGACGTTTTGCTCTCGATTTATTTTAGCATTCCTGAAACCTACCTGTAACATTACTGTCTTGTTTTCATTCTGGCTTTTCTGCAGAAAACTGTTTAATGCAAGATTAATTAAAATAGATTAATTTTTTGGGCTAACTCATTGCACTGTTTGCTGGCCGTAAAATTCATCTATTTTTCCTATCCAAAACAACGCTTAAATTCTTTTCACAGATTTTGTATTAAGTTTTTGACATTTTAGCTATCAACTCACTTGGTCGATTTATTGTGAATGCAATTTAAAATGTCATTCTGGGAGTATATTAAGCTTCATAGACTTTTTATCCTTGATTACTGAGCCCAGTAATTTTACTTCTGAGATTATATAATTTCACCCTTCAGAAATTAATTCATCTCAGAAAGTGTTAGACCATCCTGAGTTGGTTTCATGGAACTTCATTCTATGAATGCAGAAATGCATTCACAATCTTCACAGCGATTATTTTTTTGATTCACTGATTAATTTATTTTTATTTTTTTGTTACATCGCACAAACTTTTACAAAAGCCAGAATATACCTGCTCTAAAATCGAACCGGTCAGCGTCCAACAAGTTTGTGCGGTTCGCTGCGCGAACAAGCCTTCACGCTCGAGCAGCTGAGAGTAAATTTTTCAAAGCTTCGCTTTCCGCGCTTTCAGGTCCGTCGGTCCCAATGATCCCCTATTTATTATTCGATTACGCGCGCAATCATTGATCGGTACAATTGGCATATATTCGCATTTTCATAGCTTCTCCAATCTTCTGATTTCTGTGACGTAATTTTATAACGTTGCCATTTCAATCGTTTCCCGCCTTAATTAAATTACACTATGAGTTTTTTAAGGACCTATAACCACCTGTTTCAGTGCCCCCTCAACGAATGGGTATTTGAGCGATTCGTTTCAAATCTACAGCTTCAGCCTTTAGAAAATTGTTATTAATTTTATGATAAAGTTGATTAGCTATAGTAATGTTTTGAGTAACTTATTATTCGTTAAGGTTTTGGGGAATGATCTAGCGTTATACAGAGATTCAAGATCACGTGGAGGTGAGAAGTGATTAAGTTAAATAGTATCCAAACATTAGATTTCGCATGAATTGAAAACCCTACTCCTTGGGTCACCAGTGCCCCCCTAAATAGATGCAAGAAATGAAAAAAAACATTTCTTAGTTTCAAAATTTTTTGAAAAGTACGGGTTAACTGTGCCCCCCTAAACGAATGAATATACAAAAATTTTGTTTGAAAACATTTGTTTATATTTAATCGCGCGGTTCTTTTGTTGTTCAGTTTTCCCAATCCTGCTGAATCGAACGCAATAATTGACATACTGAGCTGATTCGCATAGGTTACAGACTTACAGTATAATATTATTGTTTCTGAACATATACACAGTGTCTCGTCGTCCCGAAATTCGGGACCCCTAGTGCAATATTTTTCATAAGCTTGGCTAGTCGTTCCGAATTTTCGGGTCGGGGGGCGGGAAGCCACCCCTGTGATTGGCCATAGAAATAATGTTAGTGAAACACCTACCCCTTTTCCAACGTCTCGTGGGGGCGGGAAGGCACCCCTGTGACTGGCCACATAAATAATATTGGTCCAACCCCCATAATTTTTCGGGACGACTAGACACAGCCTAATATATATGATTTTTCGCAAATAATTACAATTATTGTGTTGCTTCCTTCCTTTTCGTTTCCTGTATATCCATGTGGTTTATTATTCATCTTAACTAATTTTTCTATTTTATGCTTTATATCCTAAAGTCGGGTCCAAAAGTCAAGGCCCCTCACTTTTTTTGGTCGAAACTTGCACAAGAAAAACTCTGAAATGTCTAATAAAAAGCATCTCAAAGCTTAAAATCTTCCGAATCCAGCGATATGTTCACTTTTGTCCGAAAAAAGTTTTTTCAATAGTTAGTGTGCAAAGCGTCCCAAAAAACAGCGTTTTTCGGCCTCCTTTTTCAATGGCTTCAAATATGCACTTTTGCCATGCGATTGCAGTGCAATAATTAAATTTATGATAAAATCATTCTCACGCAAGAGACATCATTTTGCATATTTCTGACTTTAATGAGTGTGGGCGCGTGGCCAGCACAGCGGGACAAGTGGCAACAAAAAAGTACCCTTTCTATGACAATAGAAGCAAGAAGCAATTTTAAAATGCTAAAAATCCAGAAGCAAGCCAAATGCCCGAAACAGATGTGGTTGAACGAAGCAGGGCCGTCTCAACGTCTTCAAGATGCATTTACAGAGCTGTTCCTCAGAAAATCAAAACCCATTTGCGAATATTAACCAGATTAATAATATTTTCAGTAAAAAAAAAATCTTTAAATAAGTTTCTTCTAAAACTCCTACAATCCTGGATATTTTTTAAGCTGACTTCAATTTTTTTATGAAATCCACATTATTTTTTAATGTTTCAGAAATCTTCATAAATATTCATGGAAGCGTAATTTTTCAAAATGAAAAATTATTAAAAATTTTCCCAAGAATCTTTGCAACATTTTTATATTGTTATGAAACCTTCAAAAATCCTTAAGAAACTTGAAAAATTTATTTTAAATGTAACAAAATCTATATTTTGTTCTACATTATTGAAAACCTTTTAAAAACTTAACTCATTTCGAAAATATTTTCAGAACTTCTAAATATCTTTTTACATAATTTCAATGTTTCCTGCAAATTGAAGGTAATTGCCTTTAAATACTGCAGAAAATTTTCTTATTCTCTTCAAACCTATACGAATTCTCGAAAAGCTTCCAAATTTTATTTTGAAATCTAAAAAAAATATATAATTTGTTGAGAATTTTTTGAAATATTTCCAAACTGTAAATAAGTTTTGAATTTTTAAAGAATTTTTACATATCTTTTAGAATTATTTGAATTGTTTCTAAATTTATTTTTTTAATACTTTCAAAAAATTCTCAACGAATTATACATTTTTTTAGATTTCAAAATAAAATTTAGAAGCTTTTCGAGAATTCGTATAGGTTTGAAGAGAATGAGAAAATTTTCTGCAGTATTTGAAGGCAATTACTTTCAATTTGCAGGAAACATTGAAATTATGTAAAAAGATATTTAGAAGTTCTGAAAATATTTTCGAAATAAGTTAAGTTTTTAAAAGATTTGCAATAATGTAGAATGAAATATAGATTTTGTTACATTTAAAATAAAATTTTCAAGTTTCTTAAGGATTTTTGAAGGTTTCATAACAATATAAAAATGTTGTAAAGATTCTTGGGAAAATTTTTAATAATTTTTCATTATGAAAAATTACGCTTCCATGCATATTTATGAAGATTTCTGAAACATTAAAAAATAATGTGGATTTCACAAAAAAATTGAAGTCAGCTTAAAAAATATCCAGGATTGTAGGAGTTTTAGAAGAAACTTATTTAAAGATTTTTTTTCACTGAAAATATTATTAATCGGGTTAATATTCGCAAATGGGTTTTGATTTTCTGAGGACCAGCTCTGTAAATGCATCTTGAAGACGTTGAGACGGCCCTGCTTCGTTCAACCACATCTGTTTCGGGCATTTGGCTTGCTTCTGGAATTACTATTGTCATACAAAGGGTACTTTTTTTGTTGCCACTTGTCCCGCTGTGCTGGCCACACGCTCACACTGATTGAAGTCAAAAATATGCAAAATGATGGCTCTTGCGTAAGAATGATTTTATCATAAATTTAATTATTGCACTGCAATCGCATGGCAAAACTGCACATTTGAAGCCATTGAAAAAGGAGGCCGAAAAACCTTGTTTTTTGGGACGTTTTGCACTCTAACTATTGAAAAAACTTTTTTTGGACAAAAGTGAACATATCGCTGCATTCGGAAGATTTTAAGCTTTCAGATTCTTTTTATTAGACATTTCAGAGATTTTTTTTGTGCGAGTTTCTATCAAAAAAAGTAAGGGTCCTTGACTTTAGTTTTCCTTTTAAATGTAATAGAGTAACTTTTTTGGTCTTTTGTTTTCTTTTATTTCTTTTCTTTTGCCATTTTCACTAATGTATGATTATGTATATCTATCGTTTTTTTGTGATTTGTTCTTGTTTTATTTTATTTTTTGATAATTTTCTTTCTTCTTCTTTATTCATAATGTGTCCCCTAAGGGTTTACATGACTTCAGTTTCTTACAAGACCATCTACAAACTTTATATTGTCTTATTCTTACTATTTACAAATATTTACAACTATTTACATCAACTCTTATATCTACCCCCTTACTTCTATATTAATATAGCGCAATTTTACGGTCGGAAGAGTGAGCGAGCGATCGAAAGCGAGAAAGCGAGAGAGCGAGCAAGTGAGAGCGAGCGCATCCGCCTCTTAATCTACTTATACTATTACATAATAACTAGCTGTAACTACTTACAGATCTTTACGCTTCTAATCTATGCGACTTCCGTTTCCTTTTTCCTTCACTTGCACTTCTCTTTTATCTCATTCTCATTTTGTCATTTTTCCACATCCATTCTTTCATTGTTTCTCATTCGCCCACTTATTACCTATGTATTATTTACCTAACGACTGAACTTTTTCCTTAGATCTCTACACCCATCTACATATTTATACACATGTATAATTTCTTTTACTTTTTGACCTTTTAGATTCTCTGCTTACATCAATTATTATTTAAATTAGCTCCTACAGCGTTTTTTTTTAAATTCAGAGTTTTATTTCTTTCATCATAATTACTTATGTACATTTCTAGTAGGGTAAATTCGACCAAGTTTCAACGTGCATCATATTATATCTGAGGCTATTTCCATTTTCTTATCTTACAATTATTAATTGAATGAGGGGTATGGCAATGTCTTTCGTTTTCCTTTTAAACTTGAATCTCGCTGATGATGTTTCCTGGCCGAATAACCATTGTATGAAAAGAACTCATCTTTTCCTTATATCTCGGGCTGTGCCATGTTATGAAAAAAGTCCGGTGGGCTTCCTGGGTGCCTTCCCCACATTTTCACTGGGTTTAGTATTTTGTAGGGTGGCTTAGCGGGGAGTTTCAGCGACTTTTTCTAAATCAACCTTTGATTTTTGCTCCTCGAATGATTTTCAATATTTCCCTGTGATGATATAATATTCCACTGATGAATAGGCTGCGCACCTTTTTTGTGTGTTTTTGTTTGAAAGCATGAATGGCTTCATTTTGTTTCTATTGATAATATTTGTTCCACTTAAAGACAGGAAATTAGCTTCAATTAATTCACGATTTATAATTTCGGGCTTCCTACGCTTAGGAGTGAAATTTCCTGATTTTGAATATATTATTATTTTGATTTTCGATTCTTTCATCGAGTAGAGTTTTTTAATTTCGCTAATGACATCCAGGGTGTCCAGAACTGCAGTCGAGTTTCCCTTGAGTGTGAGTATATTATCGTTTAAATTCTTGGAAATATGCTTCCTAGAGCCATCTATTATATTTGTATTCCCTTTAAACGTACGCATTTGTAATTCATCTTGAATAAACCATGGAATTACTGTTTCAATATTCATTCCTCCGAGCTGAAAACCGGAGTTTGCATCATCAGGCTTTTCCTCCGAACTGATAATTGCAACGCTGCCATTAGCTGTAGATTTGCGCTCAAAAGTACTGACGACAGACATTCCAACCATCCTCAATTTATTACAATGGAATAATTTTTGTGAAGATAAATACGAAGAGCCCCTTGAAAACATTAGTACCAGACACATTCTCATTAAGAGTGGTCTTTTATCGTCTATATCTAATTCGTGTTCGATTACAAAAATTCGACTTCATTTCTCTAAAAAAACATCTTCATATCGCTGGATAAGCTCTTAGAATCTTTCTTTTTCCTTACTTTCAAGTATCGTGCATTTTGAGACTTTCTTCCTCATTTCTTCATCAGTTAATGCGAATTTGTCCTGAGTGTTAGCATACGTATCTAAATAATTGATCTCTTTTATCACATTTGAGTGTACTTCTTCTACCATTAGATATTTGTCCAAGCGATTTAAGTATTTCTCCCTCTGCGTATTTTTTGATTCAAATATCAGCCTTATCTTTTTTGGATCTTCGTCCAACAATTCAATTCTTATTACCCTTTCTTTATCCAACAATTCAATCGTATTTTCTTGAAATTCAATCTTAGTCTTTAATCTTTTGAGTAGATTCACCCCAATTATACACTCTTTATTTAACTTCGGAACTATCAAAAATACGTGTTCTCTCTTCTAATTTTGCAGATTAAAATCCGTATAAACTTGATTTTTCAAATTAATTGGCCTCACACCCGTTGCGCCTACAATATTAGTGCCCACTATTGGCAATAGTTCACACTCTTTAAATTCTTTTTGATTGTTCTCGAAAAAGCTTTCAGAAATGCACGTTACTTCACTCCCAGTATCAATCGGCGCTTTAGTCTCGACATATTGTATTTAAATACTCATTACTGAATATTTATCCAAATTCCTATCTATCTCATTATCTTCATTTTCCAGAAGATCGCATCGCATGTCTAAAGGTAGAGGTCTTTTTCACATAATTTGGCCCCAGATTTGCCTCTATCGTGCGGTATTCTACCAAATCTGAGCTTGTGCGTTTCCTGAATCATTGCGGCTACATCTGAATTTAACCACTTCTGAATCTAGTTCTAAACTACGAGTTTGTCTAATTGCGTTCTGTCGCGGATTTTCTCTTTGTTGGTTTTGTCTACTCATATTATCGCTGCTATTATTTTGTTCCCGATATCGACTTGACGGATTCGCTTTGTAGGAACTATTGCCTTCTCTTCTATAAACGACATTTTCTACAGTACGATTCGAGTATTTCAGATCAGCATCTCTTCTACCGATAGTATTTGAACTGTTGGCGTTGTTGGACCAATTATTCTTTTTTGATTCCCAATTTCGTGATTGATCGCCGGATCCATTAAATCTCGAGTCTCTGTCATTATAAATACGGTCATATCGATCATCATATCCGCGACCTTGATAGATTGGACCTCTATTGTCATATTTTTCTTGATATTGTCTACTATCAAAACCTGAATTGCGATCGCCAAAATTTCCTTGGTTTTGATAACCTGGGTTGCGATTGCCTTGATATTCCCGATTCGCGGCTATTATTTATGAAAGTATTTTCTTAAGAAAATCGATTATTTTGATCGAAATTATCCTGATTCTCTGATAGTTGTTTTGATTTATAAGAAGAATAACATTTTCTTTTGTTACGTCTGGGGAAATTGAATAATTTATAAATTCAGGTGAGAGAACCTCATAAATACGACATCTTCCAGACTAACAGTTTAAATTTGTTTAAAAAAGAAGAATCGAATCGGTTTCCCTCATCAGATCTATATAAAAAAACATATCAAATTGTGAGATCGAAGCAATATAATTTGATAATCAGAATATATGAAAAATATAAGAGAAGAACACCTTAAATAGTTTAATAAGATTTCGTGTAAATTTCTTAATGTGTGAGTTCCATGTATTGGAATAGAAAAAACTTTCAGGCAGAGCTAGAAAAATATATACTAGGTTAGGTTCGAAATACGTAAATAATGTAACCGAAGTGTAACAGAAAATTTAATGGAGGAATAAGTAAGAAATTAATTTCATACCTGTAGAAAGATTTGTATGTTTGTATGTATGCAATGAAACTATTGTTTAAACTGCAACTGTGATAAAAGGCAATACATTTTTGTGAAGACGGAGCGGTATACTCTGTCCCCAGTTTGGAAATTTTGTGAACGCACACATTAAGGGCATGCTCTTCAGTGATCACGTGACCAAACCAGTCCTTGGTTATGAAATTTTTTTTGGTGTTCACCATGTCCAAACGCAATGATATATCGCTCAAAAAATTTGGAATATAGGAAATGGGACCATAAATTGCGTTTGTATATTTAGTTTGAGTAATAATTTTGAAACAAATTATCCATGTAAAAAATAATGTATAAAATTTCATAACCGAGCTTGGTCATGTGATCTCTACTTTACCGACGTTGAAAGCTTCTTTTTTTCTCCGCTAGAAATTGCTAAAAATGCTCCAAAAATAATGATAGGTTACGTGTGTGCAGATACTTATTTTTTGATTTGCAACAAGTGTGCAAATGTTATTGTTTATATTGATTTTTTTAAATGTTTAGACGATTTAGTCCAAAATTTGTGTCAGTTATCAACATACGCGAATCAAAAAATCTGAAATGCATCAAACCAAACATTACCCGCAAAGTGCTCGACTCGAGTGGTAATATCCTATTTTATTAATTTATAAATAAAATTTCTTTGAAATTATAAACATATTGATGTATACAAACGTTCTTTAGTGCTTTTTATTTAATCGTTCAAATTCTAAACACGATATCTCAATCCGTGTGGACGTAGTGAGCACCAAAAAAATGAAAATAATATTACACATTTATTTTTTACATGAATAATTTTTTTCAAAATTATTACTCAAACTAAATATACAAACGCAATTTATTGTCCCATTTCCTATATTCCAAATTTTGAGAGCGATATATCATTGCGTTAGGACATGGTGAACACCAAAAAAAAATTTCATAACCGAGGACTGGTTTGGTCACGTGGTCACCGTAGAGCATGCCCATAAGGTGAAACGGTAACTTCCTCTAATCAGTTTCTGCAGAACTACTCCCAAAATAATGCATAAATTGAAATTTCGTTTTTTGCATTGTAAAAAGTAGACCGACATCGATGGTGGAGTTCTCATGAGAATAAAAATTAATTTAAAAAATTTTATTTTATTAACAAAATCTTAGATTATCTAATTCTAACCATTTTTGATGTTCAAAATAGGAGAAGTCCACCATTCGGAAACTAATAATGAACATGATACGAGTAAAAAAATTGATTTATTCATTTATTTAAACACAAGTTTGCAGAAACTGAAGGAAAATAAATCAAGAAAAATTCTGGGAAAACCCGATTTTTTAGTTCCTGGATTTACCGCCAGTGGTCACTACCGGTCTATTCTTGTTTCGTGGATCGTATATATAATTATGTTTATTTATTTATGAATTGATAACCTTGTACTGAATAGTTAAACATTTTTTCCCCCATTTTTAATATTTTTTTTAATTATAAAAAGAAAAATCGAATTTTAACCTATCTTTGCGAAAACTGTAATGTCGGTAATGTTCGGGCACTACACACCTCATCTCTGGCACTACTTTAGCGAGATAAAGCTTATGCTTACGATTGTATGCTTGAAAAACTATACACATCATTTTCCAATATATTGAACAACACACAGCTCCTTACATCGGGAAGACATTGAAAAATAATAATAACCTAATTTTCCAATTTATACTCGATAAATTTGTGCAGGCTTCGGAAAATAAAAGTTTCTTTTATGCAAAAATTCTCGAAGAATAATGCGAAAATCGCACCATTGCTTATAAATTGTTAAACATTATACCCATTTTTGAGGTGGACTTCTAATGAAAATAAATTATGTTGAAAACAACAAATTTTATATGGACAAAATATGAGTAATTTTTCATCAATTCATCCACGGACAGGTTTTGGTGAAAATGTTCTACTTTCTGCAGAAATACTCAAAGAATAATGCGAAAATGGCACTTTTGTTTATAGAATTTATAAACTTATACCCATTTCTGAAGTCGACTTCTCTTGAAAATAAATTATGTGGAAAACTACACATTTTAGAAGGACAAAATGTGAGTGATATTTTATCAATTCATCCATGGACAGGTTTTGGTAAAAATGTTTTACATTCTGCAGAAATACTCAAAGAATATTGCGAAAATGGCACTTTTGTTTATTGAATTTATAAATTTATACCCATTTCTGAGGTGGGCTTCTCTTGAAAATAAATGATGTGGAAAACTACACATTTTAGATGGACAAAATGTGAGTGATTTTTTATCAATTCGCCCATGGACCGGGTTTGGTAAAAAAGTTTTACTTTCTGCAGAAATACTCAAAGAATAATGCGAAAATGGCACTTTTGTTTATTGAATTTATGAATTTATACCCATTTCTGAGGAGGACTTTTCTTGAAAATCAATTATGTGGAAAACTACACATTTTAGATGGACAAAATGTGAGTAATTTTTTAGCAATTCATCCATGGACAGGTTTTGGTAAAAATGTTTTACATTCTGCAGAAATATTCAAAGAATAATGCGAAAATGGCACTTTTCTTTATTGAATTTATGAATTTATACCCATTTCTGCGGTGGGCTTCTCTTGAAAATAAATTATGTGGAAAACTACACATATTCGATGGACAAAATGTGAGTGATTTTTTATCAATTCGCCCATGGACAGGGTTTGGTAAAAATGTTTTACTTTCTGCAGAAATACTCAAAGAATAATGCGAAAATGGCACTTTTGTTTATTGAATTTATGAATTTATACCCATTGCTGAGGAGGACTTCTCTTGAAAATAAATTATGTGGAAAACTACACATTCTATATGGACAAAATATGAGTGATTTTTATCAATTCATACACGGACAGGTTTTGGTGGAAATGTTTTACTTTCTGCAGAAATACTCAAAGAATAATGTGAAAATGGCACTTTTGTTTATTGAATTTATAAATTTATACCCATTTCTGAGGTCGACTTCTCTTGAAAATAAATTATGTGGAAAACTGCACATTTTAGATGGACAAAATGTGAGTGATTTTTTATCAATTCGCCCATGGACAGGGTTTGGTAAAAATGTGTTACTTTATGCAGAAGTACTCAAAGAATAATGCGCAAATGGCACTTTTGTTTATTGGATTTACAAATTTATACTCATTTCTGATCTGGACTTCTCTTGGAAATAAATTATGTGGAAAACTACACATTTTAGATGGACAAAATGTGAATGATATTTTATCAATTCATCCATGGACAGGTTTTGGTAAAAATGTTTTACATTCTGCAGAAATAATCAAAGAATATTGCGAAAATGGCACTTTTGTTTATTGAATTTATAAATTTATACCCATTTCTGAGGTGGGCTTCTCTTGAAAATAAATTATGTGGAAAACTACACATTTTAGATGGACAAAATGTGAGTGATTTTTTATCAATTC
>CAKNYM010013063.1:0-17856 GCA_932195095.1 Andricus curvator | reverse complement strand
GGTTAGAATCGGTAAATGAGACATTAATCCGAAGAGACGTAAGAAGCTATAGAAACACACGAGCTTGCATGAAAAAATGCATGGACGTGAAGGAAGCTAGAGTAGTATACCAGGACAGAAAAGTGTGGCGACAAATAGTTTGTAAACAGAGTGAAAATAGAATGAATGAAGCCTGAAACAAAGACCTTGGAATCTAATGGGCCCAAGTGGGGAACCATACATAACAATTTTGTGAGGCTCTTCACTTGGGGTGATCGCTAGAGAGATTGATCAGCAACCTGGGTCGGAGCAGTTTTGCGGAATAAACGTGTCATTTGAACAAATGACACGAGAATTCCAGATCAATCTAAAACATATATACCTAACACCTATATACCTATCTACTTTACACCTATATACCTATCTAACTTATACCTATATACTCTACACCAATTCACCCATATACCCAATACTATTTTCCAACCGAGCAAGTCACGCCTACCCCGAAAGGGAAATGGCTTAATGGTATAATAATAGTAACAATCTTACATCAGCAGAGAACTACATATCAAATAGCAATACAAAGGACCCCGCACAAAATACAAAGAAAAAAACGTTTAGTCGTTTGAGGTTAAACTGCTTGGAATGTATTCTTTAAGGTGTCCCGAATAAAAGTTCTTATGTGCACTAGGTCCCAAAAGTCCTTAAGTTTCGAGTTACAGGCACATATCAAGTCAGTATAGCGCTCAGAAAGTTGACAATCATATAATATAAAGATCATCAATTTATGACCTTCAAGTGCTTGTAATTCAAAACCTAAGGACTTTTGTGACCTAGTGCACATAAGCACTTTTATTCGGGACACCTTAAAGAATACATTCCAGGCAGTTTAACCTCGAACGACTGAACGTTTTTTTCTTGGTGTTTTGTTCGGGGTCCCTTAAAGTTTTGTATTGTTATTCTTATCTGATGTTTTGGTACTTACTCCCAAAATTGTCTTCTGTATTCAGATAGAAAAGTATTATGTGAATATCTGAAAATTAATTGAACTTGAGCCCAACCTTCACAAGTTACTCAACACGTGTACGCGAATATTATATAAGACAATTGTAACGAAGACTGTTATCATTTTGCATGTAATCAGTTCTCGGTAAACATTGTTATTTCATAAGATTTTTCTGCATTAGTTTTGATTGGAAAAAGATTGTGTTAAGATACAGTTTTGAAGATGAGGGGAAAAGTTCTGTTTGCTTTCATACTAAGTAAGTTATCATATATACAAAAAAATGCATACTGGATATAAATTGATTTTAGTCAGAAATTAAAGTACATATTTAAGTTCTGGATTCATGAAGAGCTCTTTTCACCACACATGCTGAAGATTATTTGACAAGAAATCATAACAAATAAATGAAAATAGTAAACTCCATATTCCTTTGGATGATTGAAATAGTATTCCTTAATTTTTCTAACATGCTCATTTGAATTAACATCTTTCCGCACCTTATCTCTAACGCAGCTCGCTCTTATCGCATTGTCTTCCTCGCTTCGCCTCGCCTCGCACGCATGTCCCTACGTTCTTGCTTTGCCTCGCATTACCAAACTCTGCCTCCGCGGCTAATACCTAATACTTATCTACTATTTACATAATTTACATTTACTTATATTCACTTCCTCCTCTATTTACAATCTTTCCTTCTCCATTCCTCTTCCTCCTTCCTTCTCTTCTTCTCTATCTTACCCAAGACTCCCTTCACCCATGCTACTATCCTTTTGCCCCCCCTTTCATGCATCAATACCTCCATGCTTATCCCACTCATTTCCACCTATACGCACTCCAACAAAAAGTGCTCCAATCTTGCCTCCCCCTTCCCACATAGTTCACACATCCTCTTTTCCCTAGCGAGCCAGAACCTATTAAAACCCTTCATGCACCCACATCTCATCCTCGCTATAAGCTCCTGACTTCCTTTCTCTCCTTTCTCACACAAATATTGTGCTCTCGCCCTTGGCATAATCCACATATAGTTCCCATTTAACCTTGTCTCTTATTCTCTCTTCCCCTGCTGTCTTCTCTCTCTCCATGCTGTTTTTCTTAACCAACTCATATATCTTCCTTCCTTCCTCATGCATCCTTCTCACTTCATCCATCTGCAGTCCATTCGTTCTAAAATACCTTTCTCTTTCAACCTCCATCATCCCACCCCCTTTCTTGTTCTCTTTCTCACAGCTTACTTCCCCCCTCTTCCAAAAATTTCTCCTTATATTTACACGCCTGACTCCCCGCTAGAATCCCTACACTCGTTCTCCCCGTCTCCCTCCTGACAATATAATTAGGCGAGTTCCTTGCCAGTCCCAGTGTCCACTTTACATACCTCTCCTGTGTCCTATATACCTCTTCGCTTTCCTTCCAGCCCCACACCTCTACTCCATACAATAGCACACTCATCACTAGTGAGTCAAACAATTTCATTCTCCTTCCAAAATCATCTGCGAATAACTTCTTTCCCAACTCCCACACCTGCCTCATCACCACATTTGCCCTCCTCACTCTCTCTTTTATGTGACCATCCACTCCGCCATTCCTCCAAAACAAGAAGCCCAGGTACACAAACTCTTTCACCTCCTGCACCGCCTTTCCCTTCCACTTCCACTCCCATTCCTTATCCCTTCCACCTCCTTTTCTAAAAACCATCACCTTGGACTTTTCTAAGGCCTCCTCGCTTTTTGCCAAAAACACTATGTCATCAGCATACGCTAGCGACCAAATTCTAACCCCTCCTATCCTGACTCCTCCTACCACTCCGGCCTCCAGCTTACTTTCCATATCCGCAATTAAAATCGCAAAAAGCGTTGGGCTAAGCGGACACCCTTGTCTTAACGACCTATCCATCCAGAATCCCTCCAAAATCCCCTTTCCCCCTCTTACCTTATCTTTGGCCTCTTCATATATCTCCCTTACCCTCTCGATCAGGCCTCCCTCCACTCCCCTATCCTGCATCGCGTCCCACAACCTCCCCCTATCCACTGATGGAAACGCGCCTTTTAGATCCACAAAAAATGCGTACGCTCTCGACCCCTTCTTCGCTAATTCTCTATCCAGCACGTGCTGCAGAACGTAGATATTGTCGATAGTACTCCTACCTGCCCTAAAGCCCGTCTGCGTCTCTAGCAATATTCCTTTTTCCTCGACATCCTTCTGCAGCCTCTCCGCCACCACCATCGCGTATAATTTATACGTGGTATTCATTATCGTAATTCCTCCATAATTTCCCTGCCTATCCCTATCTCCTTTCTTATACAGAGTCACTATTAACCCTTCTCTCCACCCTTGTGTGAATCCCTCCCCTCCATACTTTCTTCACTACCTCCTTCAGCCTCTCCCTAACCTCTTGTGTACTAAACAGCCATGCTTCGTTCTTTAGCTCATCCAGCCCTGCTGATTTTGACCTTCTTAACTTCCTTATCTGTTTCTCTATCTCCTCGTCATTCAACTCCTCCATCTCTGCCCCCCGTTCTTCTACTCCCACCATCTCTCTTCCTTGAATCTGAGCCCTGAAATGATTCTTTAAAAAACTCCCTTCTCTCCTCAATCCTCACTCCCTATCTTCTCGCTTATCCCTACTCTACGCTTCCTAAACCTATTTATTATCTTCCAGCCGTCCCCCTCTGTCTTTACATTTCCTAACTCCTCCTCCAGCTCTTCCTCCTTTTCCTGTTCTTTCTTCTTACACATCAATCTAAACCCCTTCCTCGTTTCTACGTACTCCTCCCTTTTCGCAGTACCCTTTCTCCACTTCTCATACTTCCTTTTCACATTCCTTTTCATCTTTTTACATTCCCTATCCCACCAGGGCTTCACTATTTCTTTCTTCTTCTTTTTAAATACCTTATTTTTCACGCACCCTTTTACTTTCTCTTTTAAATCCTCCCATATTTTTTCCACCGTCTCCCCTTCGAAGCCGTTCTCACCCCTTATCCACAACCCTAATGGCTGATGGTCTGATTTTACCCTCTCTTCTACTGCGAATCTCTCCATCTCCTCCCACCCTTGCACATTCATGACTACATAGTCTATCACCGATACCCCCACCTTACCTACGTATGTGTATTCTCCCTCTTCGTCCCCAGTTGCCATACCATTTGCCACCGCCCAGCTTCTATCCTCCATCCAGTACCTTAGAATCTCCCCCTCCTTATTTATTAACCTATCCTTCGAATTCCTTTCAAAGCTCTCTCCTTCCCTGTAAAGGTCCCCTTTCCTCCCCATCCTCGCGTTAAAGTCCCCACTCAGTACCACCATACCCAACCTCTCTTTCACCTAACAGGTCTTCCACCCTTTCTTTAATTCTTTCCATCCCATCCTTATTGTACACTGTCGCCAACTTACATGTTACCCCTCCTATCTTTATATTCCTCATTTGCACTCCCTCCCCCTCTTCCTCTCTGTGAGCTTCTTCCTCTAATCCACCTCTATCCCCCGTTATAATTCCCCCACAAGCCCTTCCTTTCTTCTTCACTCTGACCGCCTCCTGGAGTCTCCACCTATACCCCCTTGGTAGCTTTGGCTCTATTCTATCCCATTCCTTTCTATCCACCCACGTCTCTACCAGTCCTACCACATCAAATTCCTGGACATACCTCCAGAACTCCTCATCCTTCTTCTTTACCCCTGCTACGTTCCAGTAAAGCACCTTTACAACTCCTCTACCCTGCATTACCCCCACCCCCCTACTTCTTACGAAACAAATTCCCCTGCACTTCCTTCAACACCTCTTTCTCCTCGTCCCACACCCACTTTTTCTCGTCTATTCATATTTTCCGATATCCTAACTTCGCCGATCTCCGTTTACTCCTCTCCCTCCTAGCCCTGTCGTACAGCATTCTCTGTACATCCCTTTCCTTTCTCGTCAAATCGTGATCGATGAAAACTTCCTTATCCTTTATCCTATTTCTATTTCGCATTACCCCCAACTTTTCTTCCCAATTCTCCAACTCCACAACCACCACTTCTTTCTCCTTCCTCCCCTCCAACTTAACTTTCCCCACCCTGTCTTTATTCCACCCTATGCTCTGTAGCAGCGCTTCCACGCCCTCCCTTTCTCCCCCGCTCTTCATCTTCAACCCTCTTGTCACAATATTATTTCTCCTGTCTGCCTTCTTCTTTCTCTCCATTCTCAACTCCATTGCCCCTATCCTTTCCCTATCCGCCCTCTCCTCCTTTTCATTCCTACGCTCTCCCACTTTCTCTTCTATCATATTCCCTACCCTCTCCCAAATACCTTTAATCTCGCCCCCGCTACCCCAGTCTCCTATTTCCATTTCCGTCCTGCCCTCCACATTCTCAAGCCTTTTTTCCGTTCTTTCTTTGCACACCCGAATCTCCTCTTCCATCTGTTTTATTTTAACTTCTTTTTCTTTTCTTTCCCTCTCTAACCCATCTACTCTCTCTCTCTCAGCTCTTTCACCTCCTTTTCCCATTTCTCATCTCTGATTCTCAAGTCCTCCCTCATACCTTCCATCTGCTTCTTGGTCCCCCTTACGTCCTCCCTAAGCCCCCTGATCTCGCCTAACAACATCCCGAGAGACTCCTTTTCCAACATCTGCTTCATTTGGGGAGGTGGGGGGTGAGCTAGGTGTTATCCCGCTTTTTTTAAACGGGCTCTCGACCTCGCTTTTCTCCGGACTCTCTTGGCTGTCTCTCTTCCTCTTCAAGAGATTCTCCGCGTCACATGCGCTAGTCTGCCTCTCTCTTACCTTCTCGCTCCCTTCTTTCCCACTGTTCCGCTTTCTCCCTGTCCCCTACGCACCGCTCGACACCGGGCCACGCGCTGTTCGCCGTCGTGGCTTTTGGAAAATTCCCTCCCCGTTAGTTTCACTACCAGCACTGCCAGTATCCTCGCTGCCCACCTCCCGCTCTGCCGCCTGTAACTGGGACCTCTCCATGCAGTACCTTCCGCAACCGACAGATGTCTCTGCAGAATGTTGGCGTCTTTCGCCGCCAAATTTTCCTTTTATTTCCCTTTTTTTTGTTTTCAACAATTCCTCACAGCCCCTGCAGACACCCCTTTCTCTCCCTTAACATCCCCCAACTCTGCGAGAACCACCCTTGACCCCTCGAAAGCCTGACTCCTGACCACAAACTCCCCCGATTACTTGCCAACTTAACCTCACTTTCCCTATCCAACTAAATCCCATCTGACACCCACGCTGAAACTCACTTTTTATCTCCCCAATTCATCCCACACAACCCTACTTACCTCCTCGGCTTCCACCCTCACACTCCACTCACACCTTCCACACAAATTCCGTAAAATTCTCTCCCCACCTGTCACTAAACACGTTCTCACTTCCGCCACCAGCATGCAAGTCCAGTATATATATATATATATATATATATATATATATATATATATATGTGTGTGTGTGTGTGTGTGTGTGTGTGTGTGTGTGTGTAATGAAAAAAATGTGCAAATAAATATGATTATTTTTTATATATAAAGTCATCGCAGCTTTATTTCCGGCCATCATTGCCGAGCGACAACTGGTGAGTTTTATTTTACTCCAAACAGTTATTTAACCTTTCTGTCTTATATATAATACAAGATGCCTTCATTCTTCGCATTTAGAGTATCAGAAGTTCTTCTTTTTTTCATGAACGGTTAACAATAAGTTCATTACTGGAAAAGTACGTATAAGTATGTTGCGTATAGGTAAAAAAAGGTGAATAAAAAGTTCTGCTTTTACTTTATTTCAGTGTATGTAGGTATATAACTTAACAAAAATTTAATATAGTGGTATGGAATTTGTGTGCAGTTTTATATCAACAAACTATAAAAACTTCACCAAAAGTTCCCTCCTAATTAAAATTATATTTCTTGCAGGCCGTTTGGGGCTTCATTAAGTGTTTAACTAAATGCCGTGTAAGTAAACCAATATTTAAAAAGTCTTTCACATATTGGAATACAATTGGATTTCCATAAAATTGTGAACTAAAAAAAACGATGTTTTCAGAAATCTGACGTTGACAAAATTTGTGCATATAGTTATGGTAGCTTCTTGAATTTCAGTAGAAAGACATACGAATGCCTCAAAAGAAATTGCGGAAGAGGTCAGTTAAGTAAAGTGACATTTCATTATTTTCTGAAGATTCATTTTTTAAATATTTTAAAATGCGGCTGTTAAAAATGGTTCACATTTGAACGCTTGAAATTTTACATTCATCGACAATACGAAACAGTTGAATTTGAAAAAATGATTTACATTCCAAACATAACATATACCATATGTTTAGATTTATTGGGTATTCAAAAAGATATGATTATTTACATTATGAGAAATAATAATAACTGTTTCAGGTGGAAAATACTTACATGACGGACCATGTAATACTCGATCAATACAAGTATTGAAAAATTATACATTCTCAGCGCCGAATAATGAGATGACATTACTTGAGATGGCCGGCTAATAATACATATAAATTTTGATGCTTTTTGATAAATATATGTCAGGTGGTCCAGAATAGTTAAAAATATTTTTATATACTGCAAAGAAACCAAATATTTGTGCTTCCCCGAATTGTAAATTACGACGCTTGACAAAAATTTCACACATTTCAACGACAGATACATGTATAAAAATATAATTCACTAAATAAAACACTCAAGTGAGATAATTTTAAATGCTTCATAACTTCCCATGCCCACATTCTGAATTATAATTAAAGCCAACTCATGGATGCTTTTACTAAATAATATCATTCAGTATATTCACAAATGAAAAAATTCTTCTGTGGAAGTAATTATGTCATTTAGCTCATTACATTTTTCCTGATTATTCATTAAAAATATCGAAAATTCTATGTAAGGGTTTTTTATTTGAATACTAATTTTCAATCAAAACACTTTTTCCGCCAATGCAAAGGTTACTGGTTTTGTGTGAAAGTTTTCTTTTGCGGACTTAATCAAATCTCAACGTTTTTAGACTCACTGACTGAGAAAAAATGAAGATTTCATAAGTATCAGTTTATCTTTGCCGTTGTTGTCATTGCGATGTCTGAGAACACGATAACTTTCGAACACTCTGAGAAAAAGTTGCCTTGAAGCAAAAGCATCGTCCTCTTACCTGCGTCGTTTTAAAACATGTAAAAATATTTTTTACGTAAACAGAATTATTTGGCTGCAAGATTCGGTAAAGTTTGTCGTAAATAGATAATGTCTTCTGCAAAAAGATTTTTCTTTTTGAGACAAATGAAAGTCTTGCTGAACTTAAATTTAAAATGAAATTCCATTTGTGTGAAGCAACATCTTTTTTGACACAAGAAGACATTACTCTCAGTTTAAAACTAGCGTTGTAATATGTTAATACTTTTTTTAGTACTGGGACATACATTTTCACCTGGCTTCTCTTAAGAAAATACAAAATTTCATTTTTCGCTCGAGTTTTATGATGAGAGTGTTCCTGAACGTTGATAGAGCTTGAAGCAAATTAATTTCCTTCTCTAATTGAAATCTGAAACAAGTTTAGCAATCAAATAAAAATATTGAATTCGTTACAAGAATATGATGGTTTATAAGAAGCTGGGCTTGTTTTGAGTCATATAATGTAACAAAATTGAGACGCAGCATCTGTTGGCCAAAGAGACTTAAATTCGGTTTTCAAACAAACGGCACGCATTTTTCTTAAAATGTATGAAACTGGGTCATAAGTCGTACATTGTTTGTGAGAAATGCCAGAGTAAAGTTCGCTGATAACGCATATGGATCATATATTTTCTAAACCTTGTTGTTTAGTATCGGCAAGTAATGGTCAATCGTCTAGATGCACCACTGAAAGAAATCCTTGATTTTTTAATCGCGCTACCACCGGCTTCAAGATTTTTGTGAAAACATAGGGAGCAGAGCTAAGTCCAAAAGGTAAGCAGGTATATTGACGTAACTTACCGTTGAAATGAAATCTTAAATATATCATATAAGATTCTGCTACTTGTATCAAGCGATACGCGTCTTTTACATCTATGGAAGCCAGTTGGCAATCAGGCGTAATAAGTTTTACGAATGTTCTCCAATCTTCGAGCTTGAAGTGCTCTGTCTCTACAAATAGGTTAGACTATTTAAATTTAGAATGAATATGAAAGAACCATCTGGTTCATTTACCAGAGACATTTTAGAGATAAAATGTCCTGCTTCTCATTTGCACTCTTCTATTGCTCCCTTGTGTGTTAATTCGAAAATGCATGTTGAGATATTATTAAATTCTTCGGGAGAACAATTGGTTTCTTTTGGAACATTATCTTGATAAACCTTTGTATGAAAAGGCATTTTATAGCCCTGAATGTACGCCAGTATGACAGGATGGAAAGTAAATTCTTTCCAATTGCATTGGAAATATTTAAGTCTGCCACCTGAAACACTTACGTTTCCTAGTATCGCCTGCTCCTCTGATCCGATCTCCTGCGTTCATCTAGTACATTCCTGCCCCTGTTCCTGCTGTTCTGATAATTTCATTGATTTCTGCCGCTCTGAGAATCCGATTGGTTCCTGCTGTTCTGAGAATTCCACTGGTTCTTGTTGTTCAACGTCAAAGGATTGTTTCTGCTCGAGCTCGGTTGTTGAGACTTCGATTTTGGTTGTCGGAACGGGAATTTGGAGTTTTTTGGACCAGCATGTAACTGAGGTTACGCGGGAACCTTAGGATCTTTACTTGCTCAAATCAGATTACTGTCAAATTATACAGTAAAAGATTTTTTCTTATATTCGACTCATCACGCTGTAAATCCGCCAACAGTCTGCCAACATCGCTGAGATTTTCAACCAGGGCTAAATCAACTTTTTCTTCTTCTTCCTTGAAAATTGTAAATAGAGCTTACCCAATTGCTGCTAGCCCAGCTGTCAACTTTTCTTGTCTTTCCTTGATGCAATCATCTATCTTGAATATAACATCCTGAAGACTAACCGCCCTTATTTCGGGATTTGTCTACGATGGATCGATTACGAAGAAGTTACTTGGTGAAGCATATTTTTTAATAATCTCCTCTCTTTCCTCGTCTGATAAGGGTCCCTATCATCTCACATGCGGCAAGTATCTCTGCGGCAATTCACACCTGTGGCATGTCACGTCTGAGGCATGTCACATCTGAGGCATGTCACATATGATGCATATCACATCTACGGCATGTAAGATCTGCGGCATGTCTCGTCTGCGACATGTCACAACTGCGGCATCTCTCACCAGTGGAAAGGGATTCAACCAATATTATTCCTGTGGCCAGTCACAGGGGCGCCTTCACGCCCCCCATGAGACGTTGGAAAAGGGGTAGGGGTTTGACCAACAATATTTCTATGGCCAGTCACTGAGGTGCCTTCCCGCCCCCACTATACGTTGGAAAAGGGGTAGGGGTTTAACTAACATTATTTCTTTGTTCAGTCACAGGGGTGCGGTGAGAGATGCCGCAAAAATGTAAATTTCAATGTGCGAAATGCCGTGCGGGAGAGAAGCCCCTAGATAGAGATGCCGCAGTTGTGACATGCCGCAGATGAGACATGCCGCAGATTTAACATGTAGCAAATGTGACGTGCCGCAGGTGTGGCATGCCGCAGGTGTGACATGTCGCAGGTGTGACATGCCGCAGGTGTGACGTGCCGCAGGTGTGACTTGCCGCAGAGAGACTTGCCGCATGTTAGATGATATGTCCCCGTCTGGTAATCCTTTTTTCAAGATACCCTCCCACCTAACGACAAATTCTTTCAGAATTGGGGAAGCCAGGATTCGTTCCTTTATAATTCGTTTACCAATGCCATTTAAAACATCTGGACCAAGACTTTTGAGGTGAAGCATCATTAGGCTGGATATTATTCTGTTCTGTGCCTTGAACCTTTTCTGGCTTGTCGTTCTTTGATAGACCTGGGGAATTATCAACTTGCTCTGCTACGTCCATAGCATGATCGTCATTGAAATCGTTTGAGGAGTATACATCTTTCTTATTTCTGAAATCGGTAGCTAAAGATGAACTTGTAGAAGAATTTGAAGAATGCGATCTGCCTATCAAAAACAAAGATTCTATTTATAAAATAATTTAATTTTAAATTGGGTCATTTTTCTGGCAAAGAAACATTTATTTTCATAAAATCGAGTGATAACTCAATATTATCCCTTAATTTATTAATCTTTTATTTATATAATTTTTGATTGTCGATTCGTCTGTAAGACTACTATAAATTTTGATGAAGTTTTGACTTGAATGCAAAAAACCAGATCTCTTTTACATTCGAGTGATAATTATCAGTCGAATATAACTCTGATTACAGAAGAGTTAACTCTTCTATAATCAGAGTAGCAATTATTTGTAATTGTCAGTAAAATAATAATTAAGTAATAACTTAATTAAAATATCTACCGAATAAGAATACAGTATGAGCACTTATAGATTAATACAGAGCTCACCAATGAATTTATCGTTGAAATTCACTTCACACTGAGAAAAAAAATTTTTGGATCCAAAGAAATGCATTTCTTTGATTGTATTCATTTGAGCCAAAAAACCGTTTACCTAATTGTACTAAATATTGTTTGAAAGCAACAAACTCGTGCATTGATTCAAAGGAATCATTTCTTTGGGCGCCATTTCTTTGAAATAAAGAAATATTTCTTGGCCTCAGAATATGAGATAATTAACTCAAGGAATTGATATCTTGAAAACTAAGAACCTAGTTTCCTTAAATCTTGCTTTCGCATCCAAAGAAATATTTTTTTAGCTCAATAATTTTGAGCCTTTGAATTAAAAAATATTTCATTTGAAATAAGTAACTCATCGATGCGTGAAACAAATATTTTGGTTTCTTTGAATGAAAGAAATATTGACATAAATGAAAGCAATATTAATTAAGTGAAAGCGATATTTCTTTCGTTCTAATAGAACGTGTAATTAGTCGAATAAAGTAATTTATTCACTTAAGTAATAATTTATTCACTTGGAAGATATGTTTCTTTTAATAAATAGAGTGAAGCGATTTATGTCCAATAAATATTTCCTTCAAGTGAAGAAATATATTTTTGAAATAACTTCATACACCATTCGTTCGAAAAAATATTTTGGTAAAATTCCTTATTTGTACTGAGTAGTTCAGAGATATACCGCCAGATGCGCAGATTTTATAGTCTTACAATAGAAATGGATTCTCCAGTCTTTAAGTTAGCCATACATTTTCACCGTAGATATAATCTGAAAAATGTGGTGATTGGTGTTTATCGGTCTTCCTAAGCATTGGTCAGTTGGTCTTGCTTGAAATTCTTTTTCCTACTCCACGAAAATGAAAATAAATATATTATTATAAATTATAATCATTCTAATTGCATTTACTATTTTTTTCAATGAATGGCCCTGCTTCATTTTCATACTTCAACTATTCAACATTTTTAAACAATAGGTGAACTTTCTGTTTGAGTAAATTGTTCTTTGAATCAATTAATATTTTCTCAACTCTGTTACGTCTTTTTTTTAAACAATATGCCGCAGCTTAGAAACAAACAAATATTTATTTCCGTTGAAAAAAATTTCTTTGTTGCAAAGAAATGTTTAGTTTATTAAAAAATACGCTTATTTGAATCAAAGAATCATATATTTGGTTCAAAAGAAACTTTTGCTCAGTCCGAGTTACATTTATTTGTATGTAATAATTATCTTCTTGGACTTGCACCATACTTCTTTACATTACGGAACTCACCTATCAGATCAAATACTTATTCATTACAGTCAATAACAAATCTATTTCACTCAACGCATATTTTACAGTGTCGAGTAAGTATTTCTATGCCTTAAGCATGGCGTTCCTCAGATCCAAAAAAAAGATTTCTTTAATCTGAAGAAATATTTCTTCGGCCATATTCTGCTCTACCATTTCTTTGAATCAAAGAAATTTCCTTTGATTCAAATAAGTTTTTTTTCAGTGCAGGAATTACACTGACCTCTTGGAAAACTTTGTTTATTTAAAATAACCTTTAATTGACCTTGAACGTTAAAATTGACCTATGACTTGGGTACGTATATGAACGTAGAATTTTCCGCTCTATCGATTGCAGATGTAAAAAAGGGGGTTTCCGTTTAAAAAAACAAAGTTGACCTTCAAAAAGCCATGAAGGTCAACTTCAAGGTCAGAATAAAGGTCACCTTGAATTTCTCGTTGAAATTTACTTCAGGAATGACCTTCACTTTTTTGAAAAATATTTTACCTGAGGAAATATCCAACCGTCCCGGGACTTTTTAGTCACCCTGTATAATGATAAAGTAGAACATCTGTGACTAACGATAAATGTGATAAATGTAGAAAAATTACTAAAATTAATTTTACGTCGTGTATTGATAAAGTCAATCATAACAACCTGCATACCTTAATTAAATAAATTTATAAAAATTGATTAAATACATTTTACGTATTAATCAGACTGATGTTTTGGTAAAGAATATGATTAGTTTACTCAATAATTGGGTATCGTATGTATTAAATAGTCTGGATCTGAGAGCTGTTATTGGAAGTAATAGTGAAACTACATAAATCGAAATAATTATTGGTGATCGATAAAATTAGGAATCTACTTTTCCACTTATGTAGATTTTAATTTTAAGTGAATAGGTCACCCTATGAGTGTGCAAAATAGCAGCTATCATGATTGCTACCAATGGAGGTTACATGTTACATACTAGTTTAATCTAAACAAGTATTCCATCAAAGCAAATTGCGCTGACATTAATTATTATAATATTCATTTATTTCAGTTAAATGGATATGCATTTATCTTAGCGAAATATTGCGTTGACTGGAAGAAATATTTGAAATGGTCTTCTTCATATTCTACATTGGAAGAAAAATTTCTTTCAACCAAATGAATAAATCTTTAATTTGACAAAATGACCATTTCGTTGAAATGAATGTTAATTTGTTATAAATATTTTTTTTTTAAATTAAATTAAATATTTTATTCAACTAAAAAATACATATTTATTTAAATAGAACATTCTATTCATCTCTAAAGAAATGCGTTCATTGGAATAAATGCATCTTCTCTTTGTATCGAAGAAATATATTTTTAACTTAGTTAATATTCATTTATATCAAATAATTATTTCTTTGTAGTAGTATACTACAATAATAAAATTTATATTACATTGAATATACACAGGTATATTAATTTTTTTACATGTGTGTAAAGTCTTTTCATATGTTGTGTATGAAGGCAGCGACCATTGTTCCTAATAGTGAAGCTGAAAAGACGAATTTTTCAGAAGAATGACAAATTTTGAACAAAAATGTTTACTTTCAACAAAGAAAAATGACTTTTCTACCTTAAAACAATGATTTTTAATCCAAAAAGACGAATTTTCTACAAAAGACATGAATTTTCTACTAAATAGTTGAATTTTCAACCCATAAAGGAAAAATTTTCAACCAAAAGTGGAATAGTTAAATTTCCAAATAAAAACATTAATTTTTAGTTAAAACAAAAAACAAAAGTTTTCAACAAAATAGTTGAATTCTCAACCAAAGATTACATAAAATTAATTGTTAACAAAGTAGTTGAACTTTCCACCAAGCAGTTGGGGTTTTGTCCAAAAAAGATCAATTTTTAATTAAATAGTTAATTTTTCAAACAAACTGATGAATTTTCTACCAAATAGAATAATTGCTACCAAAAAAGTCGAATTTTTATACAAAATGCATGAATTTTCTACCATTCAAAGTTTTAGTCCAAAAATTTGAATTTTTAAACAAAAAAGAAAAGTAGTTTAACTTTTAATCAAGTATTTGAATTTTCTTAAAAACCAAACAGATAAATTCTCAAAGAAAAATAAAATAGTTAATATTTCAACCAAGAATTATTTGAACTTAGAAAGAAAAGAGTTAAATTCATCCGAAAATACTATTTTTCAACCAACTAGTTTATTTTTTAACTAAAAAATATCAATTTCTAATTGAAAATATCAATTTTCAACTGAAAATAGAAGACCAACATTTGCCAATAAAAAAGTAAATTCTCCAACAACGAAAATTCGAATTTTCATCCAAATATTCAAATTTTCAAACAAAGATTTCAGTTTTTAATAATGTGATGAATCTTTAACGAACAAAAAAATGGATTCTTATCAAATTAGTTCAACTTTCCACGAAGTCGTTTTTCCAAAAGTTTATTTTTCCATTTCTAATGCATTCTTATAACAAACGTTTATGACAAATTCGTTTTATTGTTACGATTAAAAGAAAGAAGAATAGAACTCGTCCTATCAAAAAATAATTTATGACAAATTTATAGACCCCTTTTGAGTGAGCAACTTTCGTCTATTAATTTTTTTTCGAACCTTGTATCATTTTTCAACAAAATTTTATTTTTTATTTTTGATGTTATTTTTCACGGTTAAAACAAAAACAAAAACCGTGCGTTCCGTCAAAAAATGAATAATAACAAATTCATAGATCTTATTTGGGTACACAACTTTTTTTGATGAATTTTTTTCTCATAACTTGCGTCTATTGTTCAAAATTTTTTTTTCTTTTATTTGAATGTTGTTTTGTTACGAATGGTACGCAAACCACACATCCTATAACAAAGTGATTCATAACAAATTTTTAGATTTTTCTTGGGTGCACAATTTTTGTTTCTACATCTTTTGTTATATTTTGCATAGTTTTGCAGCAAAATAGAATTTTTGATTTTTTTGTGCGATCAAAATTTGAATTTTTGATTTTTTTTAAAAATTCAAAAGGTTGTTATGATCAAGTTGTAGGAAAACAACTTTTTTCATGTCGTGCGTTGTTTGGTATACCAAAAGGCCAATCAAACCGGTGAATTCTTTCGAAACACATCGTGCTAACAGACTAGAAATCTACAGACACACACACACACGGGCAGGCACACAGCCTTATACATACGGACACATATATATAGGTATATATATATAGTTAAAAGTTTGTCATAAGGACAACCGCAGGATTTCGCCGGGAGCGGGTGCTGATCTGAAAAATTGCACCCGCTCCCAGCGAAATCGCGGTAAAATTTCAGCTGTAACCACGTCTCACGACCGCGGTTACAGTCTGCGACGAACTCAGTACGACGGTCCGGCAAAAGTCTCGTGCACCCTGAGGACACGGAGCGACCCAAGGACGACCGCCTTCTGCATTTTCCCCGCAAGTGTCTCAGCATTTTGTTGACACGCAGGGATGCTTTTCAGGCTATTAACCAGTGAAACCTTGGCACTTCCAAGAGCGCCGATGATCAAGACGATTAGCTTAACAGAATATTCCGGGTATAACCGTCGCAACTCCCTTATACCTCTCTTTCTTTTCTTTCTCCTTGGCTGTGACGTTTTTGTCAGCTGGTGCCGAAAATTCGATAACGAACATGGTTCGTTTCTCGAAGTCAAGGAGAACTATGTCAGGCCTCGAGTGCGCAACAGAAACAATTGTCGAGAATATGAAGTTCCAGTACATTCGGCACTTCTCATTTTCGACAATTGACTCTATTTCTCTGGGAGCGTTTAGCGGAGAGGTATTTGGGCTAATGCCATAAGAGTGACAAAGATGGTAATAAAGCACTCTTAGTGCCGCATTGTGCCTCTGGATGTAGGTCGTTCCCGCATGAGCTGGACAACTAGATAGTATGTGTCCCAGATGCTCGGGGTGTGCATGACACGCTCTGCAGCTATCATCGGGAATGTCGTGGCTCAACATGTGGCGAAGGTATGCTAGAGTGGAAATGACACCGTCTTGACATGCCAAAATGAAGCCCTCCGTGCCCGACTTCAATCCGGGTGATCTAAGGAAAGCAAACGTTAGCTCATACGACATCGACTGATCTTCCACGTTTCTGTGGAAGATGCCGTGCATCCTCTTGTCGAGGAGCTGTTCGTGAAAGTTTTTCTCCTGTGCTTTCTTAATCCGGGCCTTCAGGAGTGAGTATTCAAGATGGATAAGATTTGATGCATTTTGCTCACCCCTAATATTGAAGTCAAGGCCGAGTGTTTCAGCAGCCTCCTCCGCTGCTTTGTACAGAAACGCCCCTTTTCCCACATCTTCGAGATTCAGTATTCCGCGACCACCTAGGCGGCGTGAGATGTAAAGTCGCGGAACAGAAGACTTAAGGTGCATGCTCTTGTTCATGTGCAAAACCTTTCGCGTCCCGATATCAAGGGATCTGAGCTCGTCCTTCGTCCATGGAACCACTCCAAATGAATAGAGTACTACCGGGACGGCAAGCATGTTCGTTGCAGATACTTTGTTTCTCGCCGACAGTTCGGAAGACCAAATCTGCCGGATGAGACGTTTGTATCTGCATCGGAGAGTATTCTTTATAGATGTCACGTCCTGAATGCGGCTCTGTGGCACGCCCAGGTATGTATAGGTCTCTCCAGCGCAAAGGTGTCGTATAGCGCTTCTGTCAACGAGCTCAGGATCTTCGGGGATGCCATTAAGTTTTCCTTTCTTCAAATTAACCTTGGCGCATTTCTCTAACCCGAATTCCATTCCAATCTCTTGAGTGTACTCTTTGACAATTTTCAGAGCTAGATGTAGTTTCTCTTGATTCCTAGCATAGATCTTAAGATCATCCTTGTAAAATACATGAGTGACCTTATGCTTTCGGTTTCCAGGTTTGCCGCAGAGATACCCTTCGGAATGGCGAAGTGCGAGAGATAGTGGCAATAATGTGAGGCAAAAGAGGAGATGGCTCATGGTGTCGCCCTGAAGTACACCTCTCTGAAAGGTGATACGGTTAGTGATCACACGATGTTTTCCAGATGAGATAGTAAATCTGGTTTTCCAAAGCGGCATTAATGTCGCTATGCACCTCACGATGTGTGGATGAACCTTTAGGCTTTCCAACAGACAG
>CAKNYM010013062.1:0-14506 GCA_932195095.1 Andricus curvator | reverse complement strand
ATATCTAATTAGGATTTAAGTGTTACGAATGTGTGATTTCGAGGATAGGATTTAATGTGTTAAATAATTAACCGAAAAGGAGTTTTCTCAAGTGAAATTGTGAAGGTGCATTTCTAATGCTTATAGGTGGTTTGTTCCAAAGGCGAGCACCACGAATAACAAAAAACCTTTGAATTTTACAGGTACGGTGTGGCTGCATTTTTAGTACTGTTTTCCTTTCACGGAGTTTGGAATGTGTTCGTTGATCTTTGTCAATAAAATGAAAGACATCGAGAAGATAGTGCAGAGTTTCATTACTGAATAGGCTATAAAGCAAATTACCCATAAAAATTGTCTTCTTTTGGCGACGTTAAGAAGTCCTGCACTTTCTCTATACTAAGTAATATGTTCACTTTTGGGTATGTTATAGATGAACCGAATGCAAGCATTAAGCGTACGCTCAAGCTTAGCATTCAACTCATCAGTAATATCGTCATGTACCACACAACCGTAGTCAAAGAAAGGAAGGATAAGGCTGTTAACTAGGAGGAGACGGCTTATAACGGCTTATTTGTATTCCATAAAGGGGATTAGACGTCCATCGATCAAGAAATTTTGAAATATGCTCCGAAGATTGGCAATAGGCCCGGAAAGGCAAAGCTTAAAGTCGTCAGCATATTTGTGGTAGCTGCAATGACGAAGTTCGCTGCCAAGTTCAGAGGTATAAATATTAAATGAAGTGGGTGCAAGCGTGGATCCCTGAGGGACACCACTCTTAACCTCCCCACAATCAGACCGCTTGCCATTGCTAATTTGTACACTTTCAGAACGATTACTAAGATAAGATTCAAACCATTTAACAACCATATTCGAGAGGTAAAGCGATTTGAGCCTAGTCAATAGTAGATTATGGTTAACTGTATCAAACGCCTTAGAAAAGTCAAGAAGGAAAACAACCGTTATTTCCCTTCTATCAATTGCAACTTTAAGATCAGAAGTTACTTTAAGTGAAGCTGTAACTGTACTATGCTTTGCGCGGAACCCAGATTGCATTGGGTCCATTAAATTGTTTGTTTCAATGTGTGCAGTAAGTTGCTGATGGACAATACGTTCGAAAGGTTTAGACAAAGCACATAAGATAGATAAGGTCTGCAGGGTAGAAATTGTTATCAGGAGCCAAGTGTTTAGAAAGAATAAATCCAAGCCGTCTTAAGAGAAGCCAGATGTTTTCATTTTTTTTCCTATTTTTGATAGAATTGTAATTATATTGATTGTATGAATACCGTATTTTTGTTTGTCCTAAGTTTCTCAATTTACGAAATTCGGCTTGAATAATACTATTTTTTGTTCTTTTAGCCAATCTACGTTTTTTCTCTCTTTCTTTTATTAAATCTTTGATATGTGAAGTGATCCAAGGAGTGGACATCTTCTTTGCTTTAAGGCTATGGAGAGGCGCAAAATTATCAAAGGATGAAGATAAAAATGTAGTCAGACAAATCACCTTTCAATGTATATCCTTTTCAGTAAAAATGCTATTTTAGTCATAAGTAGAGAGGTGCTCGAGAAATTCAGTTTCATTTATATTTTTAAGATTGCGTATGGACAGAGGAGTTCCACTAGAGGAGGGATTAAAGGAGAACTGGTATTGGATGCTGATCAGATGATGGTTTGAGAGGAATGAGATTGAGTGTTGAGTAGAAGAAATAACCTTGTCTAAATCGTCAACAATCATCAAGTCAATCCATGTACTAGAATGATCAGTGTGGTGGGTGGTACCATGGGGAACTATAGATAATCCTGCAGAGAACACTACTGATTTTAAATAGTGAGTTAAATTGTTGGTAGCATTAAGATTTGTGTTTTGGTCACCGGTGAGTACAATGTTATTATAATTGGGTATTAGGTCGAAAATGTCAGTCTCAAGTTCCCTGTCTTAGGGGTCGTTAGGAGGTTTGTAAATTACATCAACCAACACATTGTCCTGAGGCGACGATACCTGGATAAAAAGGTACTCAGTAAGTCTGAGTTTCAATAAGTAAGGTGTTGGAAGTCTTACGGCGCGAAGGTGAATTTGCTATCCAAGCCAGAATAGTTGTTGAATCTAACCACATGTGGAGCAGAACATCAAGGTTTAAAATGTTCTGAAGATATGCAACGAGACGAGCCAGAAGGACCGCAGCACACAGTTCAAGACGAGGAAGCAAGGCCGTTTTTACAGGTGCTACCTTTGTTTTGGATGCGATAAGCGCCACTGAACAGTCTTTAGTTGTCTGAACTGATTAAACGTAAACGCCAGTTGTATAAGCCCGTTCTGAAGCAACTCCAAAGCCATGAAGTTCATATGAGCAACCCGAAGATCGTAATCCAATCCATCGATGAATTCGAACTGATGAAAGATATTTTAGATCCTCGTAGTATCTTTTCCAGCGTTGCAAAAGTTCATCAGGAAGCGGATCATCCCAAGAGATATTAAGCTTCCAAAGTCCTTCAAGAATGATACTTGTGACAACAATTACAGGTGATAACTATCCAAGTGGATCAAACAGTTGTGTAGATCGACTGGCATCGAGGCGTTTGGTGATGATATCATTGATAGGAGACAGATCGATCTTGAAGATGAAACAATCGCCTTCGGGCTGTCCAATTAACCCACAGGGATTTGTAGACAGAGGAAAGATGTTGAATCCTCATTAATAATTTAACGTCTGGGATGAATAATATATGAGAGTTAAGAACAACACTTCCAGACTAAAATCCATTTTAATAAATTTGACGTTTCGTCACCAGTTTTGGCAACCTCATCAGAAAAAGACCATAGTTAAATCATTAAACCAGATATTAAATTCAGTTGAAAGTTATATTCTGAAGGAGGAGAATTGAGAAATTTTCTCCAAAAGCAACAAAAACAACCACAATCATACATCGTAGTAAAAGTAATACGCATAAGATCCGTAGATAATTTGTGAAGAAGGATCAATTTGGTTAAAAAATTACATTATTATTGCCGAAATCCAATTTTCGGTACTCGATCTGAATTGATCTTGACGGATGGTTACATTTTATTTATTCATGACAAAAGAGTAATTTTTATAATTAAAATTTTAACATTATAGTATTTTTAAAACATTATTATTAAATTAAAAGAAGACATGGTACTGGAGTAACATGCTGGTCTGGAGTAGACCGAGTCAAATGATTTAACTATGGTCTTTTTCTGATGAGGTTGCCAAAACTGGTGACGAAACGTCAAATTTATTAAAAAGTGGATTTTAGTCTGGAAGGGTTGTTCTTAACTCTCATATACCACAGGGATTTGTTCCAGAAGCTCAGGACAATTCGAAGTCCACTTCCTGAGTGGAAAGCCGCCCGCCTTGAAGAGCCCGAGCAATTTATCGTGGAGTTTCGTGGTGTACTCTAAATTTTTCAGCTACTGACAAGACATCGTCGACGTAAACACTGTGTGTGATGACTTCAGCAGCTAGAGGAAACCATGGTCCCTCGTCAAGTCCGAGCTGATGTACGGTACGAACAGCCAAATATGGAGCACATGTCAGACCATAAGTGACAGTTGTAAATCGATAAATCTGAACAGGCTCGGCAAGATTCGTGCGCCATAGAATTCGCCGGAGATCCTGGTCATCTTCATGGACAGGAACTTGGCGGTATATCTTCTCGACATCTGCGGAAACTACAATCGGATGTCGACGCCATTGAAGCAGGACATCTGAAATGTTCAGTTGCAATTTAGGACCCGCAGTCAAGCAACCATTTAGTGATACTCCTCGACTTGAGTTTCGAGAACCGTTGAACGCCACTAAAAGCTTGCTTGTAAGACTTGAGTCTCGCCACACCCCAGGATTCGGAAGAGAAAATGACCTTGAATCAATTCTTGGATCAGAAGATTCACTAACTGGAACCATACGCTAAAGCTTTTTGTACTCCTAAGGAAATCGGTGTAAGCATCCTCAAGTCGAGAATCTCTTTTGAAACGTCGTTCACTGTGAAGGAACAACCTAAGAGCTGAAGGGTATGAATTATAAATTGACAACTTCTCTCCCGTTGGTCCACACAGTATCCAGCCCAAAACAGTTTTCTGAGCAACAGGAGCAGAAAGATGACCATTTCGAAGGCCTGGCTCAATTAAAATTGAATACACGTAACAGCTAAAATCATACCAATTGGATGATTTCCAAAGAACTTCGGATCTGAAAACTTAAGTTCTGCAAGGTGGGGCCAATCGTCGATTTAAAAAACTTGATTTTTTGAAGTTTTCCATCAATTTCGGAAGAACAAGAGCTTTAAGTTTGAGCCTAAAATCTGATGGAAAGTGAGGTTGAACTTCGACAGAAACCGATCCTCATGAAGTTCCTGATTTACTTTCACCGACGCGTAACAAACGTACAGAACCTTTAGTCCAAGGCAGCTGCAATCGTTGCTCGAGCGATTCCGAAATATCGGAGACCTCAGAACCCTGATCAAAAAATGCTCGAACATAGAGTGTTTGACCAGAAGGCGCAATCACAAAAACCATTGCGGTGGTCAATAACATCGACCTTGCTTCTTTCGAAGATACCTGCATCACTAAACTGCATGAGAGTTAGCCTGCGAAGATGTAACAGTAAATGAACATGCAAGAAGTTAAGTTTGAATAGTTGATGTTTCATGAAGAACTGTGTGATGCTTTCCTTGAAACAATTAAAACACATTTTTTGAAGCGCCGTTTTGGATCCGGTGGGACCCAAGCCAATTACTGCATAATCTTCTTTGAATTACAAATTCCTTCCTTTGGGCCACGGTTTATGTTCGAAAAATATGACAAGACTATCCTGAAGCGATTTCTTTGGTGGCTGCTCCGTAACTACATTGACGTTAACAGGCATTGATTGCGACAACTTCTGTTGCTTCCCAAACTTTCGCTTCTGATTCTGAGATTTCGTTGTTGATTGCGGAGAAGCCTGCTTACTGGATCCTGCTGTTGATTCAACAGACTCCAATGCACGAAGGCGACTTTTAAGAAACGTTTTATATTCCATAAATGTTGGAGGTTCTTTTGAGTTACCGATTGATGTTTCCCAATCTCGGAAAAACTGATGATTGAGCTATTCGAAGGTAAGAAATACCAGAATTGATGACCACTCACTTACTGGCTCATTTAAAGTGTCGAGTGCCTCCACATAATCAACGGTCGAACTATAAAGTTCTCGCAACGCGCTTTCTGATTCCGCTTTCATTGGCTGAATATAAAATAAACCAGATAAATGTGAATGTAATAGGACCCGTTTGTTTTTATATCTATCCACTTGTGATTTCCAACAGCGAATGTAATTCTCATTGGTTACCGAAATATGGCGAACGAGTTGCGCAGCTTCCCATGAAAGATTTATCTTTAAATGGTTAAGATTTTCTACAGATGTCAACCCCGCATTTGAATGAACCATTGACTTAAAGAGTTCAGCGAAATTTGACCATTCTGTGTAGACGCCCGCGAATTTCGGTAATTCTATTTTTTGAATTGAACGAGATGATGAGAACATGGACGCGACCGGGAAATTTGACGCTCCCGATTGGTCAGCTGAAAGGTTTTCAATAGCATCTAAACAGTTTTCTTTTTCTGTCACGTAAGCTTCCTCAGTTTCACTGAAAAAATCCGAAGTGAAATACACATTAATCTTATTTTGATCGCGGAGTTTGATTAATTCTAGATGCTGTTGTACGAATCGCGTCCAGTTCTTCTCTAATGCTTCTATTCGCGACATCAAACGACATTGTAGTAGAATACGCAAAACAAAGCAAGGTAATAAAAGTCCAAAAAATAAATAAGTTTAATGGTTATTGTCTTTTTACTCAAAAAAATTGTTCACTTAAGATTCTATTGCTTATTTGTAACGAGATTTCAATCGTACACACTTGTTACATTTATGCACATGTCTCAACCTAATAATGTCAACAACAACGAAAGATCGATTGACTCACTTGATTCATTGCAAACATTTTCGCACCTGAACTCGCGACCCCAAATTTATATCAAAATTGTACTTACAACAGTGCGTCAGTAATTCCAAACCTTTCATCAGTTATTACAAAGAATAGCAGTATCACCGTTCGCGATGAACTCACTGAATTCAGTTTGAACTTTTGCACAAAACATAGTCACAAAGTAATAAGTCTCAAAGTCACAAGTCTCAAAGTCATAAGTCTCAAAGTCATGTCTCAAAGTCACAGTTTTGAATGTTACAAGTCACAAGTTACTCAAATAATATTGTGTGCACACGACAATTTACTGCATCAAAAAGTACTTGAATTCCATGAATTCCTTGAATTCCATGAATTCCTTGAATTCCTTAAACTCCATGAATTCCTTGAACTCCATGAATTCCTTGAATTACATGAATTACATGAATCTTAAATTCCATGAATTTATTGAAAGCCATGAATTCCGTGCATTATATGAATTCCGTGAATTCCATGAATGACGAGAATTCCGTGAATTTCGTGAATTCCATGAATTCCGTGAATTCCATGAATTACGACAATTACATAAATTTCTTGAATTCCATGAATTCCGTCAGTTCCGTGAATAACATAATGTTACGTCCGCAAATTAAATATTTTGCTTTAACGCCTAAATGGGCGCAACCCACTGGACTTGAGGGACAACTGCGGGATTTCACCGGAAGCGGGTGCCATTCTACAATATTGCACTAGCTCCCGGCGAAGTCACGGTAAAATTTCAGCTGTAATCACGTCTCACGATCGTGAGATGATTGGTTCAGGCTATTGACCAGTGAAAGCTTGGCACCTCCAAAAGCACCGATGATCAGGGAGACTAGCTTCAAGAAATATTCCGGGTATAACCGTCGCAACTCCCTTACAAAGCCTTATACCTCTCTTTTCATTCTCCTTGGCCAGTTCCAGTACATGAGGCGTTTCTCATTTTCGACAATTAAATCTATTTCCCTAGGAGCGTTTGGCGGAGTGGTATCGAGGCTAATACCGTAACAGTGGCAGAGATGGAAATAAAGCACTCTTAGTGCCGCATTGTGCCTTTAGATGTACGTCATTCCCAATTGAGTTGAGCAACTACATAGTATGTGTCCTAGGTACTTGCAGCTTTCATCGGGAATGCCTTGGCTTAAAATGTGGCGATAGTATGCTAAAGTTGAAATGACACCGTCTGAACACGCCAAAATGAAACCTTCAGTGCCCGACTTCAATCCGGAAAGCGAACGTTAGCTTATACGTAGTGTTTCACAACAGACGATAATTTCTCATTCCTCGACTGTTCTCGTTCGGTTTCTCCATCTTCTCGCTGTAAAAATGATCGTCTAACCAACTGTTTTTCTGAGTATCGATCGTCTCAAAAAAGCGAGCGATTTCGATCGAGCACCCAGAAGTTTCGGTTTTGAAGTTTTAAATATTTAAACAGCGGATACGCGTCATAATAAAAGATATATACTCTCTTTACCTTTTAAATATGTATGATTAATAAAAAATAAATTCAAGGATGTTACCATTTTGAGAAGTTGATGCTTTCCATTTCAAAACTCAAGTTTCAAATTAAGAGTTTTCATTCAAAAAGTGACAAAGTTTTGAAGGTTATGCCATTTGAGTTCTTTAATACACTTACAAATAATATATAATAAATTACAACTTTAATTGTGATTATGAAAATGAGTAATGTTGCTATGCGAATTCTATTTCTGTAATATATATTTAAAAGTTTGTCATAAGGACAACCGCAGGATTTCGCCGGGAGCGGGTGCTAATCTGAAAAATTGCACCCGCTCCCAGCGAAATCGCGGTGAAATTTCAGCTGTAACCACGTCTCACGACCGTGAGATAGGTGGTTACAGTCTGCGACGAACTCAATACGATGATCCGGCAAAAGTCTCGTGCACCCTGAGGACACAGAGCGACCCAAGGACGACCGCCTTCTGCATTTTCCACGCAAGTGTCTCAGCTTTTGTTGACACGCAGGGATGCTTTTCAGGCTATTAACCAGTGAAACCTTGGCACCTCCAAGAGCGCCGATGATCAAGACGATTAGCTTAACAGAATATTCCGGGTATAACCGTCGCAACTCCCTTATAAGGTCTTTATACCTCTCTTTCTTTTCTTTCTCCTTGGCTGTGACGTTTTTGTCAGCTGGTGCCGAAAATTCGATAACGAACATGGTTCGTTTCTCGAAGTCAAGGAGAACTACGTCAGGCCTCGAGTGCGCAACAGAAACAATTGTCGAGAATATGAAGTTCCAGTATATGCGGCACTTCTCATTTTCGACAATTGACTCTATTTCTCTAGGAGCGTTTAGCGGAAAGGTATTTGGGCTAATGCCATAAGAGTGACAGAGATGGTAATAAAGCACTCTTAGTGCCGCATTGTGCCTTTGGATGTAGGTCGTTCCCGCATGAGTTGGACAACTAGATAGTATGTGTCCTAGATGCTCGGGGTGTGCATGACACGCTCTGCAGCTATCATCGGGAATGTCTTGGCTCATGATGTGGCGACGGTATGCTAGAGTGGAAATGACACCGTCTTGACATGCCAAAATGAAGCCCTCCGTGCCCGACTTCAATCCGGGTGATCTAAGGAAAGCAAAGTGAGTATTCAAGATGGATAAGATTTGATGCATTTTGCTCACCCCTAATATTGAAGTCAAGGCCAAGTGTTCCAGCAGCCTCCACCGCTGCTTTGTACAGAAACGCCCCTTTGCCCACTTCTTCGTGTTTCCTGACCATTTTGAGAACAGGGTCTTGTCCATTTGCAACTATATGTACTGTACGCAGAATAATTCTGTTGTGAAGACATTCAAGATTCAGTATTCCGCGACCACCTAGGCGGCGTGAGATGTAAAGTCGCGGAACAGAAGACTTAAGGTGCATGCTCTTGTTCATGTGCAAAACCTTTCGCGTCCCGATATCAAGGGATCTGAGCTCGTCTTTCGTCCATGGAACCACTCCAAATGAATAGAGTACTACCGGGACGGCAAGCATGTTCGTTGCAGATACTTTGTTTCTCGCCGACAGTTCGGAAGACCAAATCTGCCGGATGATACGTTTGTATCTGCATCGGAGAGTATCCTTTATAGATGTCACGCCCTGAATGCGGCTCTGTGGCACGCCCAGGTATGTATAGGTCTCTCCTGCGCAAAGGTGTCGTATAGCGCTTCTGTCAACAAGCTCAGGATCTTCGAAAATGCCATTAAGTTTTCCTTTCTTCAAATTAACCTTGGCGCATTTCTCTAACCCGAATTCCATTCCAATCTCTTGAGTGTACTCTTTGACAATTTTCAGAGCTAGATGTAGTTTCTCTTGATTCCTAGCATAGATCTTAAGATAATCCATGTAAAATACATGAGTGAACTTATGCTTTCGGTTTCCAGGTTTGCCGCAGAGATACCCTTCGGAATGGCGAAGTGCGAGAGATAGTGGCAATAATGTGAGGCAAAAGAGGAGAGGGCTCATGGTGTCGCCCTGAAATACACTTCTCTGAAAGGTGATACTGTTAGTGATCACACGATGTTTTCCAGATGAGATAGTAAATCTGGTTTTCCAAAACGGCATTTATCTCTCTATACACCTCACGATGTGTGGATGAACCTTTAGGCTTTCCAACAGACAGATGATAAGTCTATGGGAGGTTGAATCGAAAGCTTTCCGGTAATCAATCCAGGCCATCGATAGAAGTCGCTGATAGGATTCTGCGTCTTTACAGACACATCTATCGATGAGCAAGTTCTCCCAACATCCTGCTACGCCTTTCTTTGAGCCACGTTGTTCATACATCTCTCGCCACACAGGTCCAATTGTACGAAGAATCATATCATTTAGGATAGCTGTGAAGATCTTATACAGCGTGTTCAGACAAGTTATTGGCCTGTAATTCTTAGGGTCAGCTAAGTTGCCCGTCTTCGGTAGGAGCACTGTGCGCCCTTCCACCAACCACCCCGGAATAGGCTCTTCCGATTTTAGATATGAGGTGAAAATTCGGCCCACATGCTGGTGGGTTGAAGGAAACTTCTTCCACCAGAAGGTCTTGATACCATCTGGTCCCGGAGCGGAATAGTTCTTTATGCCTCTTAATACGTTTTTCACCTCCTCGGTAGTGATAGGTGGGCATTCCTCCTCAGCTGTTATGAGGGCATTGCACAGCTCCTTGAAGCTATTTATGTTCTTTGAGCCTTCTTCAAGTGGATGTTCGACCTCGTAGACTTCTCTCCAAAATGCTTCGACGTCTTCTGGTTTGGGCGGATGGTTGACAGTAACTGGAGGGTCTTGGAAGAGTCGAGATGGGTCAGACAAAAACTGTTGATTTTCTCTGACCCACCTCTCTCTCCGCTCTAGACTTCTCCTAGCGTTAGATAGTACTCGTATTCTGTCAACAATATGCTGTCTGATGGTCAGTAGCTTTGACTTGTTGATTGTGTGATAACGGATCCGCAGTTCGCGCGCGAACTGTCGAACCTTGGCAGTGAAAGTCCTGCCAGATGTTAAGTAGTCACACACTGAATGCGGGACGCGTAATGTCTTGCCCAGCCTATCTTTGTGCTAAGTTGCTGCATTCGTCTTTTGGTCTTATGATCAACCGTTGGTTTTGTTTTACGGTTTGCATCTGCCAAAGTTCTCGCTGCATTGTACACACTACAATTGATAATCCAGAGGTCGGATTCTTCGGAAAAATCTCCACGAAGCTCATCATCCAGTTCAGTCAGATCTTTGGGCTTGGGAGAAACCTGAATGTTGATGTTTCTCCGGGTCTTGAAGCATCGTTCTTCCTCTATTGGATGCCTGTTCGAGGTTGGTCTCAGTGTCGCCTTTCTTTCATTGTTGCCGGCTTGTTCTGGCTGCGGTTGTGTAGGCGCTCCGCTTATATAACCTGTTTTCCGGAGGTCCTCGGCACGGTTTCGCAGACGTTTTTGCGAAAAATCCGAGAACTCTGGGTGTTTCTCACACCACAGAGCATGCAGTCGCGCCATGTAACCTTTTCGTTCAGGGGCCATACTGGTGTCATAGCATTCCAGCAGGTCGACTCTGAGTCGATCCGTCCACCTAAAAGTAATGAGATTCTGCCGGTCAATCGCATTGACTCCGTCTTGATTGGCTCCCCCAACTCTAGGGTAGTCGGCATTGTTGTCCGACCCATTGTCGGGAGCCCTGCGCGTTCGATTGTTTTGAACCGCACTTCCTACAACTATGTTTGATGTTCTCATTGTTGTTCCCACGAGCAGCTAGGGAAAAGGGTCAGTCCATCCTTGTAGAGCCCCGCGTGCTAGGATAAGGCTGATACTCTGAGAGGTCGCCCGGTATCCCAGGATCACCGTTTGAGACACCTCACCCAGGTGCCATTCAGCTTTCGGCACGGTTCTTACGCCTTCGCTTAGGAGTTATTCCTTCAGGACCATCCCTGGACAATTGTCCGCGACTGCTTATTAATTATTGTAACCATATTCAGCAGAAACCTCTGGTACAGGGACCCTCTATCCGCAACCCGAGGACGCGTTCGGTGGCTTTGTCATAGGCCCTTCGGTTCGGAAGTGACTATTTATGTTAGTAAAATGTATTCGACTTTTGTGTAAATCGGTAAGTTTGCGGTTTTGGAGTGACTCATTTAAAATATCGACTCAAAAATTTTTTCAAACAAAATGGCGGACCGGAAGTGACTATTTACGTTACTAAAATGCATCCGATTTTCGTGAAAATAGGACTAATTGACAGTTTTGAGGTGACTTTTTCAAATCTCGAAATAAAACTTTGAAAAAACAAAATGGCGGGCCGAAATTATTCTTTCACACTACTCACAAGCAACTTTTTTATTCGAAATTAATATTTGGGTATTTAAAAGTTGTTTTTTTCAAAAGTTTGAATAAGAATTTATAAAATTAGAAATGATTTGCCTGAAGTAAAGGTAAAATTTGAGATAATTTCGGAACATTTAGTTATAATGCATTTAATGTGAATTTCATTCTTTATACTTCTACCGGTAATTACTGGTACGGTCATACCAGTAGATACTGATGGCCATAACAGCACACTAGTAACACCCGCTCGGGACTGTGTGCATGAGAAAACGTACCGAGAATGATACGACATGTGATTTTCGGTTCCCAAAGCCAGGTTGCAGCATTCGGAAGCAAATTTTTCTCGATTTCGAACCTTATTAACATTTTAAATACTCTGCAATGTACAAAAGTCTAGGATCTCCTCGGATCATAGCTATTTTTACACTTCTTTTTAGGTTACTAAATTCAGTAGCTTGCTTGAAATGTACACATTCAACACACTTTTAAACACACAATGTAAAAAGTTTAAAAAGAAATTTCATACAAAACTGATCTACGTACCTCTAACTTTGTTGGACATTAAACCATTTGAAAATCGGCAGCGTGAAACAGAAAATATTTGACTTCGCGCAAGTCGAATATTTCGATGCACAAAATCGTTGAGAACCTCACTCGTAAAAGGTTAGGTTCGGACTGTCGTCAGTTGAACATTTTGAAGGCTAGAAGTCGGCCCTTCTAGGATAGAGTGTAGAAACACCTATTGTATGAAATGTAATACATAAAAATTCAAAAGTTTGAAATTTATTTTTGGTGTTTTGCCGTTTCTTTTATGTAATCCAGCCCACTGTGTAGCGGAATAAACGGAAATAGTCGGAAAGAGGTACCGTTCCGATCCTTTTCAAATTGTATGAGAACTTTGTTTCTCATTTCTTTCCGAACGCTTGTCTATTCCGAAGGTTTCCGACATCTTTCTGTACTTTTTTCGAAGTGTCCAACTACGTGTACTTCGTTCTGAACATTTCCGATTTCTTTCCGAATAAATGTCGCAGTGTTCCAAATAGCTTATTCCGATGCTTTCTGAATTTTCTCCTGTGCCTCACTATTTACTTCGTTCCGAATGGTTCCGATTTCTTTCCGAATAAATGTGAAATGTTAAATATAAATTTATTTTATTTATTATATATATTCTGTACCGAATACATATTTCCGAATAAATGTCTCAGTGTCCCAAATAGCTTATTCTGATGCTTTTCGAATTATTTTGTGTGTGTCCCACTGTGTATTCTCTATTGAAAATAAACGGTCGTATCTACGACCGTACTTTCCGAATCTATGTTTCCGGCAAGACCTAAATAAAATTGTATTCAAAACATTATTCAAGGTTGATTCCTTTTGACTCCCCACAGCAAAGATTTTTCCTAGAAACATAGAAATTGACAAATTTCATGACTACTAAGAAAGCCTTTTTTACTTCCAAATTTTAAATATTCCATATTCTCAAATATCATTTTTAATTGCTGTGTCTACATTTTTCATGAAATTGCTTTTTTGTATTGAAAAAAATGTATCATGAGTTGTTGACTGAAAACACTATGGGAAATTAGGAATATTCGAAAATTTCTGTGATTTCAAACAAAAATCTTGGGAAAATCGCTATCAGTGTCTCTTGCTTCGCCATTGTGTTTCTTCGATTTAATTCATATCGATTGTGGCAGGTTTTCGATTGCACCGAACTCGATTGGACCAAAGACCATTTGAAAGAAAGCAATTGAATGTTACTATATTTTGGTGAGATATACAAAAACCGTCATCATTGGCAGAGGTTGTGAAAGAGGTGGGAGGGGGGGGGGGGCGAGATTGATTTTTATTGATATTCCTTATTAGCTTTCTCTATCATTAAGTATGTACATGTGCACATTATCTGATACGATCTAATGAATCTAAAAACTTATCTTCTAACAGTAGCTAGTATAAATCTAGATACTTCTCGGCGAAACGTTGCCGGCCTCTCCTCACTTCTTAAACTAGCTAGTACACTATTGTTCAACCGGATTACATTACAGAAAATACTTTTTTGGCCTGCTGTTGTACAACTAAATCCTACTTGCATATTTTCCTTATTCCTCGTATTGTAATTATGCTTTTCAATTACTTTCTTTATTCTCTTGCCTATAAATTTGGTTAGTAATCCATTTTCTGCTTTATACAAAAAAAATGCAAACATGTAATGATATTTTCTGCCTTACCGACATAAAACGTAAAGCACTCAACATGTCATCTACAGCCGTGTACCGATTGCAATGTAATGTTTGTGGGTGATTCAAAACCAATCTATTTAGATTATTACATTTTCACAAATAGGAAAAAGGAACAATCCAAAAAAATTTGCATGTATTTCTAAAATTGCTAATATTTAATGCATTCTTATTACCAAAATTTGAAATATTGCTCTTAATGCTCGATTTGAAAATTTTTGCAGCTCATCTACGGATGGTTCATTGGCGTTGAACATAACGCTTATCTTTTCATCAATTACCACTCCTAAATATTAATAAACAGATTTGAAAAGAATCAAATCAAACCTTTCTTCGACCGTCAATGTAAATATGCGTAAGTGTTATTTTGTAGGTCTTACGGTCTTCAATAAAGTAAAAGAAATAACAAACGAAATGAATAAAGAATTCGTTTATTACTCATGCTGACGTTTCGGCTATCACTGCGTGCCTTTTTCGAAGAATCTAAATAAAT
>CAKNYM010013060.1:0-19352 GCA_932195095.1 Andricus curvator | reverse complement strand
GTACATAAACGTAATTTACTGTCGGCTCTTGCATTTCTCAAAGTTTGAAGTCGATATTTTACTCAAAAAAAAAAGTTTTTAGGTTCAAAAAATTTCAAGGTACAAAGACAATATGTACAAAAATGGTCGCAGTTTTAATTTCTTTGGAAATAATTTTTAGCGAAATTTCTACTCAAATAAAGTACATAAACGTAGTTTATGGTCTTCTGATACATATTACAAAGTTTCAGTCCGATATTCTATTTACAAAAAAAGATTTTAGGTTCAAAAAAAAAATGTAATAAACTGAAAAAGTGAGGTCGGTAATATAGGTATTTGACTGTGTCACATATCCTTAAATGAAAAGATCTATTGACCTACATCGCCGGGTAAGACAGAGTTCCCATTGCTCTAGTGATCATGAATATTTTCAGAAAACTATATTATCTACTGAAAATCATTTCGGCGACAGCGCCTCTTTCGCCCATTTCACTCACGACAACCTTTAAGCAGCCCCATGCCACTTATCTGTGGAGGCCTGTGGAAAATATTTTCATGAGAGTTGACGGTCGACGTGTGGCGGCGCCAGCTATGCAGTTGGCCTAGAATTCAAATAATGCAAGGCGAAATGATTTGAAACGATTACAATTTTTTTAAAGATTTCACAAAGATTTCGAATATTTTTTAATTATTTCAAAGTAATACAAAAGATTTCACAAATATTTTGAAGATTTCCTAAAAAATGTATGCAGATTTCAAGAGAATGCAAGAATGTCAAAGATTTCAAGAAGGATACAGAACACCAGGTTTCATAGATTTCAAAACATTTAAAAGATTTAATACGATTTTCAAATTTTTTAGAATATTTCACAAAGATTTTAAATACTGCAATGATTTTAAATCAAGAAAAAATATTGCAGAAAGATTTCACAAATACTTCAAAAGCTTTCACACAAATTTCAAAGATTTTAAGGATTACAAAGATTTGAAAACGGCGTTTACTAGCTTAAAAAGATTCCACGAAAATTTCGAACATTTCATAAAGATTTCGAGGAGATTTTAAAACATTCAAAAGTTCAAGGATTTTGAAAATTTTAAAAAGGGTATAGTAAAAAATCTCGAAACATTTCAAAGATTTGAAACGATTTCAAAATTTTTTAGAAGATTTCAAAAGATTTCGAATATTTTAATTATTTCAAAGTAATAAAAAAGATTTCAGAAAGATTTCATAAATAATTTAAAGATTTCCTAACAAATTCATAAAGACTTCAAAAGAATGCACGAATTTTTAAGATTTCAAAAATGATAGAGTACACCAGATTTCAAATATTTCAAAAAACTTAAAACATTTCAAATGATTTCAAAAATTTTAGAATATTTCCAAATATTTCACATAGATTTCAAATATTCCAGTGATTTCAAACGCATACATAAAATTTCAGAAAGGTTTCACAAATATTTCACGGAATTCGTAAGGATTTCAAAATATTTCAAGAATTTCAAAGATTTCAGCAAGGGTGCAATACAACGGATTTCAAAGATTTCAAAACATATCAAAGATTTTAAGCGATTTCAAATTCTTTCAGAATATTTCAGAAAGATTTCAAATACTTCAATGATTTCAAACCAGGACAAGAGATTTCAGAAAGATTTCACAAATATTTCAAAGAATTCGGAAGGATTTCAAAATATTTCAAGAATTTCAAAGATTTCAAAAAGGGTACATTACACCAGATTTCAAAACATTTCAACGTTTTTAAACGATTTTAAAAGGTTTCAACAAGTTTGAGAAGATTTCACAAATATTTCAAAGATTTCATAAAGATTTCGAAAAATTTCCTGAAGATTTCAAGCATCTCAAAGATTTTACAAAATTTTTCAAAGATTCCAAAAGATTTCTCAAAGGTTTCACAGAAACTTCAAAATTTCACAAAGATTTCAAAATATTTCAAAGATTTAAAAGATTTCGAGGATTTCAAAGATTTTACAAAGATTTAAAAATAGCCCCAAAAAATTAAGAATTTATTTATGGTTCTGCTTTCTTTAGAAATTGTCGGCCAGTAAAAAATGAAATGACTCATTTTTTTACATGTATAACAAACGGTTATTTTATTATTTGATGTAAAAAAAGGGGACCTGGAAAAACTTGACTTTATTTCACAATACCTATTTAGAGTTTAATGTTTTTCTCTTTAGGTACAATTTGCAATTCTTATTTAATTCTAATGCTGTAGCGCTTATTTTATTCCTTAAAAGATTCTCTGCAAATCTCACTGATACGTTTTTATTTAAAAAATTTTATTTATGAAAACCAATTGTTCATAAAAATAACGATTTTATAATTCCTAAATAAAATTTTTTCAATAAAAACGTACCAATGAGATTTGCAGAGAATCTTTTAAGGAATAAAATAAGCCCTACAGTATTAGGATTAAATAATATTTGCAACTTTTAGCTGAAGTGAGAGAGAAAAACTATTGTTAAATAAACAATGAAAATTGTGAAATATTGATTTCAAAAGTTCACCTCGAGTTCTTTTCCCAAACTAGTTATAATTAAGAAAAACATATTTTCCTCGATTTTATAAATCATTATTAACAACGTTTATTTTTTAGCTTTAAATAACTTTAGTTCATGTTTAATTTAAAAACAAGTATAATGAAAATTCCCTTTTTGTCTTAAATGTTAAGCTACATTTCATGAAAATAGTTATGATGAAAAGCAAATTTTTAAATGAATTCATTCAAATTAATTAAATTTGTTTACAATGTATATTTTTGTTAATTTCTTAAACTTGAAAATTTGAAAAAATATTAAGATATCATTTTTTTATAATCTAAAGTACAAAGGCATTGTTTTGGATTATATTAAATAATGTCCATTATTCACAGTTAATATTAACAACAAAATAGTATTTTTAAAAAGAGAAAAACTTTACAAACAAAAAGAAATACCTATACACTTTATTTGTAACAATTACCGTTGCCGCAACACTTCCATCAAGTCCCCTAAAAACCTTTTCTCGGGTGATATCTTCTGGGTTGAAGTGCAAAGAACAAACTGCATCACTACCCTAATAGCACGGAACGTTCCGCGGGAACCTTTGAAACGTTCCAGGAACATTCCCGGGACGTATCAAATGTCCGCCCCTTAGGAACTTTCCAGGAACGTTCCACTGGAACATTCCCAAGGCGCGGACATTTTACACGTTCCGGGAACGTTCCTGCAACGTTCCGAAGGTGTCCGCGGAACGTTCCACGAACGTTCCGTGCTATTAGGGTAGGTTTAAGTTTGATATCATCCCTTAAAATAGCTATTTACCATTCTTTAACAACATTTGAATTATTTGCCACTTTGAAAAATTGAATTTCGTTAGCTTTGTTCTGCTCCCGATTACTTTTATATCCCTACCCTAATAGCACGGAACATTCCGGGAACGTTCCAGGAATGTCCCCGGAACATGTAAAATGTCCGCCCCTTGGGAACGTTCCACTGGGACCTGAGGGGAACTTTCCATTATTGTTATTTTTAACAACGATTATCTCGTAAACCGTAAGAGATAGGTAAAAATGGATGTCATTTTTGATTTTTGAGTACCGCATATACTACACTATAATATGATATCCGTATCATAAACTGACATCGATTTTGACCTATCACTTACGGTTTACGAGATATTTATTGATAATAATAACAATAACGTTAATTTATTTTTGTAACGTGCCAGTGGAACGTTCCTGGAACGTTCCCAAGCGGCGGACATTTTACACGTTCCGGGAACGTTCCTGGAACGTTCCGCTGGAACGTTTCGAAAGTTCCCGCGGAACGTTCTAGGAACGTCCCAGGAACGTTCCGTGCTATTAGGGGAATTACAATCAAAACAAACGCACTCCACAATTTTTTGTTTAAAATTTCAACACTGCGGATATTTTGGAGCATCTGTAAATAGATGCAGATTTTTACATCTTGAAGCAGTTTTTTCAGTTTTCTTTCGTTTAGAAGATATAAAATGTCGCAAAAATCACTCAAAACACTCGAAGATTATTTAACACTGCAGGAAAATTACTTTTTATGTGTTATTAAATTCAATGTTATTATTTTGTCATGCATTTGCAACGATCATAGGCCAACTGCATAGCTGGCGCCGCCACACGGCCACCGTCAACACATAGTACATTTTCAACTCAGAGTTCCAGGGGGCTGCTTTTAAGAGAGGAGGGATACCTTAGCGGGTAGAGAAGCGCAGCGGGGTGGGTTAGGATTTGTAGGGTCTTAATACCCCCACTGCGCCACTCAGCGTAGTGGAACTAGCGAGCGAGTCTCCGCTCTATGTATGCGACCCGTGGTCGAGCAGGCAACGGAAGCGGGACGAGTTTTTCCCCCGTGCAGATCAATTCAGTCATCGCTGATGTCAACGGTAGTCTCTGGCCGCTCCAGGCCTTTGCACTTTTGCAGTCACGCAAGTACGTGCAATGTACTTAGTTAATAAATTGTTATAGTTGTTACTCTTGAGTGTAACCTTACTACCCTCACATGGCATTGCGGATGTAGGCTGCATTTGATATCTCTAAATAATTCTCGAGTCAGATATTTACCATCAACTACAGATTTTCTCCGACAACGCCATCTACATTTATCCTACCCTACTAATAATTTTATCCTCACTCCGCCGCCACGTGCCGCATCTAGCCCAAGCTATTTCTAATTGTATAATATCTTTGATTATACGTTTGTAATGTACAACATATACTTTTTATGACAAAATCAGTGGTGAAGTCATATAGCCTACAAGGTGCCCACTATTCTATAAATTTTCGTCTTCCGACTTTCTCCCTGTAAATATTCGTGATTTTTACCGGTTTGGAAAAAATATACTCTCTTTGCGAAACCCACAGTTCTTTTTAAATATATGACCATTTGCGGAAGTCGATAAGCATCAGCTAACCTTTTTGCAAGAAATCTATTAACTTTGAATATAATAAGTAGGATAAGGAAATTTTTGTGCCTGATAAAGGAAAATACAGAGACACGTTTTATTATAACGTGTACTAGCAGTAAATATACGCGCGCAAATTGCGCGTTCACGTCTCTAGATTTTTATTTCCCAACAATAAAAACAATCAATTAAAATGATAAATGAAAATATAAAAAATGTAAAAATCCATTATTAACCCAATTTTTAAATATTTTTTCAACATTTTTAGAACAATAATAATTGTGATGTTAATTTTTTTGTCTGCTGGTTTAAAATCAATATTTTTTTAATATTGATTTTTTGAATTGTGAAAAAATACTCTCTCGCTCCGCTGGGATTCGAACTCCAGGTCTTTCAGATTGCCGGTCGGCTGCTCTAACCCACTAAGCTACGGACCGACGAGATTATTTTCTTCACAACCCCTACAAGTTGAATGCCAATGTCATTTCTTATACTTGTAAGATTTAATTTCTAAACATGAAAGTTTAAATTTTAATTTTTGATGTTAAGGTTCTTGACCAGGTCATTACGTTAATAATTGTGATGTTAATTTTTTTGTCTACTGGTCTAAAATCAATATTTTTTAAATATTGATTTTCTGAATTGTGAAAAAAAGGCTAGAATTAAAAATGTTAGAAAAAGGTTAGAGCATCAGACCAACAATCTGAAAGATCTCGATTTCGAATCCCAGTTGAGCAAGAGATCATTCTTTTTCACAATTCAAAAAAATCAATATTAAAAAAATATTGATTTTAGACCAGTATAAGAAAAAATTAACATCACAATTATTATCGCAATTACCGGGTCAGGAACCATAATATGAAAACTTATAATTTTTAGAACAATGATTAATAATTTCTAATTTGGAATTGAAAGCGTTTGAAATTAAAAAAAATATATATGTAGAACGATTTTGCACAATTTAATTAGAAAAAAAGAGATGAATTGTATCATTTCTAATTTGAAGCGCTAAAAATGAAACAATTTTATTTTTAATTGAAGAATCACGAAATTGAATGATTTCAGCTTAAAATTTCGAAAATAGGACAATTTCAAAAAGTTAAAAATTGAATATTTTAAGATTCGAAGTGTGGAAATTGGATCATTTAAAATTCAAACGAATTGAATCTGTGTACTTTTTAATTAAAAGCGTTCAAAAGTAAATAATTGAAAATTGAAAACTTTTAAATTTGAATAATTTTAAATTCTAAGCGATAATTATTTGACAGTTTGAAATTGAAAACTAAATTGAATCTTTCAAAATCAAAGCTGCTGAATTTTTAAATTGTTATTATATAAGAAAATTATAATTTAATATTAAATCTGATACAAATTTTTCTAAAATGGAAAAATGAAATGAATTATTCGAAAAAAAATGTTCAAAATAAATATTATTTTTCAATGGGAATCATTGAAAATGAAGAAATTTCTACTCCATGCGCTGAAACATAAACGAAAGCAAACTTCATTTAAAACTGAAAAAAATGTATTCACCAAAAGTTGTAATATTACAACTTTTTTACACTTAAGCCCTTCAAAATTCCAAATTTCCAAAATTCAACCGATTCAATTTTAATTGCAAAATTAAAACTTATGAAAGAGAAAAATTAAAAATTTAGCGTTCAACATGAAAATTCAGAACTATAAAATTGCATCCGTTTAAAATAATCAAAATTATTCAATTACTGAGGTATCAATTTCAGTTAGTTTGACTTTGATCTATTTTGATTTTAAATGCAATTCTTAATTTTTTAATTTCGTATCGTTTTATTTTTAACACCTCTTTTAGAATTACCTCTTTCTAATTTTTCGGACCAATTTATCGCTTTTTTAATTGTTTCAATTTTGTTATTGCTCTTGAATGCATCATTGCATCAAATTTAAGTTTAAATAGTCGTATTCTACTTACTGTCAGCAGATCACTTCCCTTTTCCGATTTGAAATCAGTGAATTTTATACGTTTTTTCTTCTCTGTAACCGACAAATTAATTAAAAACTAAAATAATTTTGACCTTGAATTAGAAAAACGCGATTATCTCCCAAACTGTAACCCACAAATAATTAATAATAATTTAAACAAAAAGGCTCTTATGGATAATTTATAGTTATAATATGATTCATATAGAAAATTGGAAGAATATTTCAAATATCTATTTTATTTCAGAAAAATATTTTCTAAGTATCTAAGAGAAGATAGTTATAATCAATAATAAACTGTTTAAACACTTATGTTCGTTAACTTGCATTATTTATTATCTCACTGAGTAAAAAGTGGACAAAAAGTTAAATTTTTTAGAAAAAACCGCAACTACCTAGTATTACTATAGGAGAAGATAGTTATAAACAATAATAATTCGTTTAAACAATTGCGTTTGTTGAATTCCATTAATTTCCCTTTTTTGCTCTTCTTCCCTAAGATCAGTCTCCTCTCCCCCCGAAAAAATTTCTGGCTACGCCGCTAATAAAATCTCATATCATATCTCAATCTCGGCTGTAGTTATCATGAAAGAAGTAAATATATGCTATGAACTGAAATAGAGCACATTCAACCTTTGGTACATTTTCCCACTTTTGTTTCCGTTTTTTTAGAGCACATATTTCAAGAACCGTTGTAGCTATTGAAAAACGGAGTTGATATGTTCAATCTGCATTAATGTGATAAAAATTTGATTGTGAATTCTCTTTTGTTAAAGCTCCTTTGGCTTTAACGAACACATTCTCATCACGTACATCGTGCTCAGCACTCGATTTTGTCCAAAGTGCGAACTATTTTACACTATTTGACCAGTAAATCAACAATATTTAACATAAAAAATAATTAATTAATTACCCTGGTCAAAAAAAATAACATCAATTATTAAAATAATATTCAGATTTCGGTGAAATTATTCAGACTAGAATGAGTCACTAGAAGTTTCACAGGTTAATGAGATGCAGACCCGCGTCATCCTATGGATATAAGAGAAACGAGAAATTATCTGCTAGACTCGGTGGCGTAATTGGTTAACGCTCCACTCATGGATAGTGGCGTTCCCGGTTCAAATCCGGGCTGGGGCAGATTTTTTCTCGTTTCGCCGATAAATTATTTGACAAGTAAATCAACAATATTTAACATCAAAAATAATTATTCTACCCTATGTTCATTGTTCAACCAGAGCCGCCGAGAGCCGTTCCGGGCCCCGAGGTTCTATATTATCACGGGCCCTCTTCTGAACCCTTTACTACGCAGAGTTTGACTACAGACTACTAGAGTTTCACTACGGAGTTTTAATTGCCGAAACCTAGTTGCCAATTAGGACTTAGGCCGAAAAATATTCACAAATTATTAAAGATACTACAACAAGCTGTATCATACGGTGAACTTACTTTACTCTAAAAGATGCAATGCACAAATTTGGAAACGAACAATTATGATTTGTTCTTTGAAGAGTGTTAAGTAACTGCATAGGTTGCAGAGTTTGTTTGCCGAAATTTGCAACAAAAATCCACTGGAACGTTCGCAAGCGGATGAAATTTTACACGTGGGAACGTTCCTGGAATGTTCCGCTGAAATGTTCCAAAGGTTCCCGCGTAACGTTTCAAAAACGTTCCCGGAACGTTCCGTGCTATTAGGGTAGCTCATGCTGCAGGTCCGTGGGGTATTTCTTCAGCAGATCAGTTGCTTTTTTTTCAATTTCGTCTTCAGATAAAACACGTGATTCCTAGTGTTGCCGTTCGAGACGAGGAATGGCAAGGAAGAGGAAGAGGTCGAGGAACTCAAGGAAGGATAGCTCGAGGCCTCGCGTTTCGAGACAAAGCAAGGCGGCCAAAATTCAAGGCCTTGAGAACTCAAGGTATTCCCACATCTGGCAGAGCAATCTCAAGCCTCCAAGACAAGCCCAAGACAAGGCCTCGCCATTTTCAAGGAAGCCCCGAGACGATCAATTCAAGCCGGCAGGTAAGGCTCGCCTTGTCTTGTCTCGAAAACGCCGAGGCCTCGCTCGACGGCAACACTAGACTGATTCCCAATGAATAGAGAAACTTTTACAAAGTTCGGCAATTCTTTCAAATCGCACAGTTTCATCCCGAGTTTCATCCTGGATCACATGGTCTAGAATAGCGTAGTACGCTTTTCTTTTGAATTTTACATCAACTGCTACATTTTCATCTTCAAATTCTTTCTCGTGGACCTCGTCTGCCATTTTCTTCCGATTGCAACTTCTCTTGGTTTTCTCTTGAAGAGATTTCGACTACCCAATATTTCTTGCCAGTGTGACAGCTTCGTTCCAAATTTTCTCACCACCTTCCATCACACCAGGGGGGTGACACGATTTTCGCTTTTGCATTAGAGGCGCGCGTCAGTTTTGTGAAGAGCGGCGAGTCGTGAAACATTGGCGCCACCTCTGCGGTGACCGGTCTGCCCCTTGTCTGTTATGATTTTGCATATGAAAACTCGTTACATGTCATAACTTTATCGTCTATTTGTCGTATTTTATTTATTTACGGATAAATGTGTTATAAAAATGGGGAGCATCGATGTATAGCACCGAACTGTCTATCAGGGTACGACTCAACCAGCTTAAACGGAGTAAAAAATGCTTTTCTCCGTTTTAAAAAATGAGGTTGAACGTTGGCAAAAGGCAATTAAGCGTGACAAAAACGATTTTATTGTTAACACTTTTTAAAGGATCAAATAATTTTGAAAAAGGAAGTTTTAGCTCCGGATGGAACGATTATAGCCGTAAATATGTGGATTTGTTTACAAGGATGTTCTTTAACCTAAAATAATTGAATGGCTCTGACGGTTTCATGACTACATTGATTTTTCAATTTTTCTTCAACCTAAAATAATTGAATGGCTCTGACGGTTTCATGACTACATTGATTTTTCAATTTTTCTTTAACCTAAAATAATTGAATGCCTCTGACGGTTTCATGACTACATTGATTTTCAATATCTTTCTTCTTGTCAAATTTTTAGATCATTGTAATAGTGTGTAACATTATAGTTTTATTATTTTTTGAAATTTTAAAAATATTTTAGGACCCTTACTATCTTTAAGAAAATTGTAAAAGTAACATTAATGACAGTTTTGAATTATCGCTGAGTTTCGACATTTATGTACCATTACATTAATTGATTCATAAATTCAAGTATTAAAGTAAATTATAATTGTAAAATGATGATTTTCCTGCAGTCAGAATAGTACAAGAAACCTCAATTAAAAAAAACGGTAATTTTATGAAAAAGTAAGTCGCGAAATTTTGTAAAACGTAGCTTTGCTCAATTGTATATAATAAATTATCATGTTCTGTCCACATAATAATTGCTATACTTTTATCATAGTATATTTGTAAATAATTTGAATAAATATATTTATTTGAATAAATTAACCTGGCATTTATCACTCCCAGATACCCTCCTACTGTCTTTACTCCATATTTAATTTATATCTCCATCTTTTAATTCAATTTTTAAATAAATAAATGACTAATGATAATTAGAAAGTTGCGGTTTTTTCTGAAATTTTTCACTTCACTTTGTCTTTTTAGTTATGAACATATAATACATAAACGATAGAGAGAATCATTTCTTGAACAATCTCTTTCTTTTTTGTGATTTGTCTTTTTTTCATTTCAATAATTTAAAAGAATTTCAAAGAATTGGAAATATTTCAGGGTGTTTTCAAAAGTTGCAAGGGATTTTGAAAAGCTTGAAAAAGTTCAAGGAATTCCAAAATATTTTGAAAGATTTTAAATATCTTACGGTATTTTGAAATATCCTGAAAAATTTTTAATTGATTTCAGAAATTTAGTGTCACTCATAGGATTTGAATCATTTTATGGTATTTTAAAAGATTCTAAGGCATTTTCAAGAACTTTAAAATGTTTCAATTGATTTCAGAAGATTTCAAAGTATTTGAAATTTTTAAGAGGATTTCAAAAGAGTGTAAATAATATTTAATTGGTTTCAGAGGATTTGAATTATTTTAGAGTGTAAAAAATAATTTTTTTCCAATGCACCTTTTCCAAAATAAACGCCAAAAACCTTTTTTTGGGGATGTTTTGCTCGATTTAAGGGTAGTTAATTAATAAATTTTAAAAACCCTTCATTTCGAGTCCAACTTATTTTATGTTATCTACCAATGACCTAAAGAATATGTATGGCAAATGATAATTATTTATTTTGAGTTTGAAAAAAGAAAAATGTTAAAGAAAAGTTTGGCCGCCATTTTGAATTTGTATTTACTCTTAACTTCATTTGTTCAAGTTATTCAATTTTGAAATCGATTTTTCGGAATTCTTTGTTTAAACAAATAAATTCAGATATTGCAAAATAAAGTAAAAATTGTATTTATCATAATAACTTTAATATTTGTTCCTTATTTTGCATTACATTTTATTCTCAGCTACCCTGAAAATGTATATCGTTCCAATAAATGTATATTATCACAATTCATAATATGCATTGGTATTAAAACATACCTATTTTCATTGTATTGTTTTTATAATTCAAAAAGGTGCGCATTCTATAAGAAAACCTTTTTTGATTAAATATTTTATTGCAGCTTATTTCGTTTTTCCATAAATTACACTTTTTTATTCTCAATGTTATTTTTTTAAGATTTAAACCAACAATACGCATACTAGCGTAAAGTGGTTCTAAGAAAATTTGTAAATACAATTTAGGCGAAAAATTTTGTTAAATGAAATGTTATTGTAACTTAACAAGTTACTCGTCCTATCTACAAATGATTGATAACAAATTTGTAGATTTTTTTGAGTGAACAACTTTTGTCTATTAATTTTTTTTCGTACCTTGTTTCGTTTTTCTAAAAAAGCTTAATTTTTATTTTCATTGTTATTTTTCACGATTAAAACAAAAACTACTCGTTCCGTCAAAAAATGATGAATAACAAATTGATAGATCTTTTTTGGATGTATAATTTTTGTTTATCAACTTTTTTCCGTACCTTGCGTCGTTTTTCCAAAAATTCAATTTTTTTATTTGTAATGTTACTTTTCACGAATAAAACACAAACTAACTCTACTACGCAGACATACTTGCTACGTAATTCAATTGAGCATCCAAAAGTGCCATAGAACTCTACTGCGCTGATGTAAGTGTTGTGTAATTCTACTGTGCATACATAAGTACCCCTAACATCATTGCGCATGCGTAAGTGGCATGAAACTCTACTGCGCATCCGTAGAAGTCATGCAATTCTACTGCGCAGGTTTTAGTGTTGTGTACTTCTACTGCGCAGCTATACACACCGAGTTACTATACTGCGCATCCGTAAGTTCTGTGAAATTCTACTGCGTTGATGTAAGTGATTTGTAATTCTACTGCGCACGCACAATTACCCCTAACACTACTGTGCACACGCAAGTAGTATGCAACTCTACTGCGCATCCGTATAAGCCATGAAACTCTACTGCGCAGGTGAAACTGCTATTTAACTCTATTGTGCATCTATAAGTACCTCCCAACTTTACTGCGCAGCAATAGGTGCCGTGTAAATATACTGCGCATCCGTATGTCTCAAGAATTCGGGTCTGGACTATTAAGAACTTAAAGGGTTCGGGTCCGGACCCTTACTCTTAAAAATTTAAAAGGCACGGTTGTGGACTCGATCCCTTAAGAACCAGAAGGGCCCGGGTATGGATCAGGACCCTACAGAAATTAAAGGGTCCGGGTTCGGAACCGTACCCTTAAGAATTATAAGTGTCCAGTCCGCACCCGGACTGGTCTAACCTAAAACGTTCCGATCCCTGGTCTATTTTTTTTGTTTTGTAAGATTGAGGTTTGGAACAATTGAAAACATGCACCCGCTGAATCCATTTAGTTCGCTATCTCGGATCATTTATCAATCTGAAGTTAGCAAACTAAACAAGACAGAAACTGGTACTAAAGTAGACTATTTGTGAGATCATATTAAAACGCCCAAAAAAGGATCCCAGATAAAAACTCTGAGGTTATCAAGCACATCACAATCGCAGAGGATGTGATGTGCTGCCTCCACACAAAAGCCGCAATTTCGATATAGAGGATCGTTTTCGATCTTCATGTTAGTCAAGTGCTTCCTTAAGCGGCAATGGCCCATGAGCCATCCTTCCGGATCCGAACCCGTGAAGAACCTTTGAACTCGGGTTCGACCATGCCCTGAATGGTCGCTAATTAATGTCAACTATCATCTTTCTGGAGTGCGTTGTACGCTGAAATGTAAAATAATTCTTCCTTCATAGCCGCTTCTTCAGATGTAAAGTTAACAAGTGAAACTTCGCAGTCGTAAACCTCCTCCAGAGTAAAATCAGGTATACTTTACCCACTTATCAATTACCCAGCTCGACGTTACCTTATACCCTAGCCGACTTTACCCGCAAATAACCATACCTTTAACATTTCATACCTAGTTTTTTCTTTGCATGTTTGCCATAATTTCTGGTGCTGGCAACCCTGTACTGAATTGCAATGACGAATCCTTCCGTTTCTGGAAACAGGACGCCCTTTATCTGCCAAATATTGGATGCCTCACTATTCACTTTATGTTGATTTATGTTTTACGATGCTCGCCGTTGATATCTTTTTGTCCCTTTTGCGTTTCTAATTCCTGTATGGTTTCTGCCCTGAGATTCAAGGCCTCCTCTGAGGACAAATTCAAGGGTATGTAATAGAGATCCGCTTTACAGATGGTGTTGTAAAGCATAACACCTCGCTTGCTGTTAAAATAGTCTTGCAACTGTATAACTTACGACTTACATAGCTTCTTGACATCTACAACGCCACTACCCCCTCTGGGTCGTGGTAGAACTACCCTATCACTCGCCGAATTACAATGGTTTATTTGGTGCTTCGTCATTTCTACGCGAATGGTTCCGTTTAACCTTTCAAGGTCGGTGTTCAACGATTTGATGAGCCCAAAGGAGTACGTAAGAGCAGGAATGGCATAGGTGTCAATTGCCCTGATCTTAATTGTCGGGTTTAGAGAACTCTTCAGAATCAATCTAAGTCTTGTAGTGAAGGCAATCGTTAGGCTTTTCTTGACTATAATTTGCTGAATACCATTAGTTTCGAGAATACCCAAGTATTTATATGACTTGCCCTTATCCATTGCCTCAATGTCATTCTCGAACTCGTTCTCTAGCCCTGCGCTCCCTAATTCTCCTCTGGTTAAACGCACTGTTCAGCATTTATCTGGTTCGAACTCCATGTGGATATTTATTGAAAACTGCTTTGTGGCATCGTTCACTGGCTGCAGTTTCTGATTTGAATTAGCGTATAGCTTCAGATCATCTATGCATAGAAGGTGGTTTAGTTGATGACTATCCTTATTATCATGTATTCTGTAACCACGAGACATGATGTTCAGTGTTTTGCTCAATGGGTTCAACGCTTAACAGAACCATAGTGCACTGAAGATGTCTCCTCAAAAGATAACAGGCGTAATGCGTATTGACCTAGTCATCCTTGCATTTCCATGATCCAAATACTTGATTCTTGTAACTCAAAGCATACACTATACACTTTTGTATACTTTTCTGTACAATTTTGAATTAACAGTTTCCCATTGAATCTCTATCAAATCTTATCCCCCAACTCAGTTGTATCTATCCCATATCTCGCAATCTCGAAAATTTCTATCTAATTTTGTATCAACTATCAAAATTTATATCAAAGTAGAATTCTATCGAAATCTACTCCTCGAAAAGTCTAATACTTTTCAACCTAGATATGGTTATTATAACACTATCAAACCTTACGGAATGAGAAAATTTTTACAGTATAGTATAAAATTCCTTGACGGATAGAGTTTGATAAAATCTTCCAATACTTTGGAACACATGATTTCATGCAAGTTCTATACCAATATCAGTATAAGATTTGATAGAGGCATATAATGAAAATATGATGATAGAAAAGTATAGAATTTCTAGATAGATAGTGTTTGGCAGAAAGGCGTATAAAATATATTGATAGATTTTAATTCATGAAATTCTTTGATGTTTGTATCAAATGTTCTTATAGAATTTTATTCAAGGTCTACCCCTTATTAGTTTCTGATTGAATTTTTCTTGAATGTATAGAATTATATTGAATATCATGTTTTGTCCTGATAGGGAATCTATCAAACTTCATAATTTTTTAATCTTTCTTCAGAAAGGAAGGTGGTCCTGTTTCATAATGTAATATTGTCACAGAAAATTAGGATACACTCAAAAAACAATTTGGTTGATTCAAAGAAAATTTCATTGGTTCTACCGTAGAATATGGTTAGTATATAGATAGCAAAATATTTGGTTGATCCAATAACATTTTCCAGTTGTTTTAATCAAATATTTTTCGTTCGTCCTGCGAAGGCCTATTTAAATGTATCCACAATATATTGATAAAGAGTTGTTTCCTCTTGGTCGAAATCAACTCCTTCCAATAAATTCATCACAAATGCCATTGAACTCTAGAGAAAAGAAAGAAGTCGAAATCAAGTATCTTACTGTAAGACCGAATTGATTGCACATTAACCACTTTGATTTGGAATGGACTGAATTACAAGCTTATTAGATTAACTAGTTTTCTAAAATTAAGAAAATAAACTATTTGAAGACAGAAAAATTACAAGACCACTTTGACTTTACAAATACATGTTCTCCCCGTATCACCTATAATCCACTCAATCACAATATCGGCAGTCGACGTAACAACAACAACTTTGTCTTAATTGGCTAATTGAATTAAATTAGTTGAAAACTTGATCGACTTTGAGTGAAGAAGGAAAAGAGCTCTAAGCAGGAATAAACAGCTCTATCCCAGAAAAGTTCGAAAAAGAGATCCTGTTACGATCCTGCACACGTCTTTCAATGGACCTACATTGCGAATTTATTTATAATAATCACATCTATCATAAAATGTCAGTGTGCTGATCCGGAGTATCACTGAAAAATCAAATTATATATAGCATGAGGGCACTTTAGTGGAACTCATGCAGTCAGCGCTCAACATAGTAGAGCATTGGTGCAGGGACCGTTGTTTGTCCGTTAACACTGACAAGACGGAACTCATGCATTTTACCAGAACGCGGAAGCTTCCTGACCTCAGAAACCCTAAGTTCTGCCGTAGTGAAGCAGAATTTTGAAAATCAGCGAAGCATACAGGAGTGATGAGAGTGATGAGAGCACTTCTGCTTCTTCATAATAGAAAATGAAAAACATGTGTCACAATCCGTTTTATTTAATACTAAATTTTATCGCAAACGATGCACAGAACGCATTCGCAGCAATTTTAAGTTATCAGACTCACGACTTCGATAAAGGTTGAGTATATCGATGTATTTTAATGCGCTGATCACGAGTACGGACACGAAGATACCTCAAAACTTCGGTGTTAAAAAAACTGAATAATACATTTTTTCTAAAATTGTCTCAGTAAAGCACTCAATTATCAAAGCACAATTGAGAAAAGTTTAAAAATTTTAGACAACTTTTGTTTAGAAATAATAAATAGAAAAGTAGTCAAAGCAGGCGCCGAGCGCCGACAGTGAAGTGTTTCGTAGCTTCAGGCTACAAAGTGTTGCTTTTGATTTGAAGTGCGATGCTTTGTTGTTTTGAAAAAAAGTAAAGCGATGGAAAATCTGCTAAGCGAAAAATTGTGGGGTTTATTATGGTAGCCAAATAAATGCTCGATCCAGCAATACCTAATATATTGTCAAACAAATTTTTCTTACATTCTCATTCTATAATGAGAAGGTATCGGTTTATATTTAAAATTTTACTTTGTCGGTTTTCATCAAATCTTCACGTTCTGAGACCCCCTAAGTAAGGAAAGGCGATTTTTACAAAGGTATCTGTATGTATGTATGTATGTATGTATGTATGTATGTATGTATGTATGTATGTATGTATGTATGTATGTCTGTATATATGTCTGTATCTTGTGGGCACGATTACGTACTTGGTGTCGACTTAGCCCCACGGATCAATTTTGTACATTGGTATCCGAAAAACATTTAAAATCATCGGAAAATCAAAATTTAACAACACACTCATGTTCAGCACCTTTTCTTACGTGAGATAAGCATACCTTGATTACGGTTGATGACGATAACCAATCGAAAAACACAATTTTCCACAAGCGCCTAAAAAACGTTTCACCTCCGAAAACGCGTTTTATGTCGTAAAATGTGCCATATCATGCATATTGATTTTAAGGATTTAAAAGATTAAAAAGATTTTAAAGATTTTTTGAAATTATAAGAATCGTTCGATTCAATTTGAAATACGATTTGGAATTTTATAAGTTTTAAAGAGAATACAAATATTTCAAAACTTGAAGGATTTCTGAAAACTTCGAATATATTTTTTTGAATTTCTTCCAAACTTCTAAGTCCTTTTAATTGTCTTAAACCATTTTTTCTCGTCCTATTTCTTCCCTAATCATATAACCTGGGCAGCTCCAACTCATTCCCATAACCCATCTCAAAAATCTCTCATGCAAACTTTCCACTCTCTTATGTTCTTTCCATCCCCAAATTTCCACTTTATAGCTTAACACTGACCATCCTAACACATCAAACATCCGCACTCTCATCTTCCAGTCGTCCTTGAACCTTCCATTTCCTATACCCCATACTTTTCCCAATACTTTACTCGCGCATTGTAATCTCTTTCTCACCTGCAGCTCACTTCATCCTCTCATCGCGAACCAAAATCCTAAGTAGGAAAACTCCTTTACCAACTCCACCACCACGCTATTTATCTTCCATTTGTACTCTCATCTACCCTTTTATATCTGAAAGACACCATCTTAGTCTCGTTCACATTCACTGTAGAACCCTTTTCTCTCACATAGTCTTCGAACACTCTCATCATCAGATACATACCTTTTTCATCATCCGCTACTAGCACTACATCATCTGCACATGCTCGTGAATACACACTGCCTGTTCTTAATATTGTCCCCCTTTCCCTTTCCTCTCCAACTTCTATTCTAAATCTGTTAGAAGAATACTGAACAGGAGTGTGCTCAACGGCCACCCTTGCCTGAGCTCCCTTCTTGTCCGTAATTCCTCTACTTTCTAATCTCCTATCTTTACCCTTATCTTGGTATCCACAAATATTTATTTTTTAATCTCTATTAGGCCTTCGTCTACTCTTCTCTTCTCCATTGCTGCCCATAACACCCTCCTGTTAACTGAGTCAAATGCTGCCTTAAAATGTACAAACAGTGCGAATAGTTTCCCTTTCTTACGACCTAGAATCGTGTTGACCAGATAGTTGAACCAGATGTTATCTGTAGTTCCCATCCCTTTTCTAAAATCCGTTTGGTTGTGTGGTATTCTTCCTTTTCCTTCCACCTGTCTTTTCAACCTCCTTCTAAAGCACTTCCGCATAAATTTTATATTCCGTATACATGAGTGTAAAGAAGCCTCGGTGGCTCAGACGATAGCGCGTCAGACTTCCATGCCGGAAGTCTGGGGTTCGATCTCTGAGCCGGGTACCAATGAAAATTTTTCCATGTACTTCCACCGGGGCTTCGGTGGTTTGGAACCCACCTCAAACTGTGGGTCCCCTAAGAAAAATCTGATGTCTTGCCAAGGTGAGGCTCCATGTCGAGGGGACTAGCCTTGGGGATCGAAGCCGATTTTGAGAATACTCGAAAATGAGTCAGCGTTCTTCTTGCGCTTGGGGGCTCCTACAGCGGGCACCACGCTCAATGGTCGCTGGCTGATTTCGAGTAATGAACACGCACAGATACACTTACATAACACACCAGGAGGGTGCTTCGAATCTGTGCATCTAACTGATGACCTCAGGGGGTGAGTATCACTTTGCCTGATCAACAAAGGAGGACGTCATTTACTGTGCGATAGGTATGCCTGGCACCTGAGAGGCATAATTTCAGAACGTTGATAACAACGAAACCCACCGAGATCCAAAAAAAACACTCTGCGAAGGATGGCCGGATTCGGAGCACTGCCTTGAGAATAAACACGGGTATGGCACAATAGGCTTTATAGCTTGAGCGCCAGGGGTGGGACCTCACGAGCCACCCCGCCTACATTAAACCAACCAACCAACATTAGTGTAATCCCTCTATATTCGTCCACCCTTTTGCCCTCTCCTTTCCTAATCAACGGTACTACCAGCCCTGTTTTCCATTCCTCCGGCCACACTTCTCCTTTCCATACCCTGTTGTAAATCCTCCACATCTCTTCTCTCACTCCTAATCCTCCTTATTTCAGTGCTTCATTTTCCAAGCCATCTTCCCCTTTTGCCTTGTTTCTTTTCAACCTTGCAATCGCCTCATTCACCTCTTCCCTTCTAATCTCATTTTCGCTGTCCTCGTCCCCCTCTACCACTTTTCTTCATCATCCCTTGACCCTATTTTCCATACCTCCTAACAGCCCCTTGAAGTTCTTTG
>CAKNYM010013059.1:0-12832 GCA_932195095.1 Andricus curvator | reverse complement strand
GTCTATTTTGGTAAAAACTCATTTTTCATGGTTGAAAATTTATCTTTGTTGGTAGAAAATTAATCTTCTTGATTGAAAATGCAGCTATTTGGTTGAAAATTCGTCTTTTGTGGTAGAAATTTGATCTTTTTGGGTGAAGACTCATCTTTTTGGTTTGAAAATTCCTTTATATGTTTAAGAATTCATTTCTTTTGTTTAAAATGCAATATTTTTACTTGAAATGTTAGGAATTTAAAGCTTTTAAATTTAATTTAGTATAGTAGCCACATTAATTTTAATTGAAAGAATTGATTATCCAGTTTTCCTGAAGAATCTCTTCAATTCTCTCATTTTAGAGCATTTTTTGTAGTCAAACGCGGAGTACTAATTATAACGGCCACCCTAAAGATGGAAATCTCACGAAATAAGTTATCTTCTCAACTCTTTTTTCTATATTATAAGAACGTATTTACGTAAACTCTTTTCCAGATATTATTATCATCTCAAAGATGAACATGTTTCCTCTTAAAAAAATACATTTTTACTGTAAGAAAATCAGTTGAACTAAAATGATAATCGTCTTCTTGTAGCCTCCGGTAAGAAGAACTTCATTAAATCCTCCTCCAGAGTCAGATATCTCTTGGGAAGAGTATCTTGCAGCTTCTCCAGGCCAGTGTCCCTTGTTAGGAAGAAATTTGGTGTACAAAGAAAGCAGCAAATCTTTCAAAGCCACTGTGGCGATGAGTCCGGACTTCCCATTGACAGTTGATATGTTGCTCAACGTTCTCGAAGTCATTGCACCGTTCAAGCATTTCAGCAAATTGAGACAATTCGTACTGATGAAGTTGCCTCCTGGGTTTCCAGTCAAGATAGACATTCCTATTCTACCAACCGTAACAGCAAAAATAACATTTCAAGAATTCGCATTTAGAAACGACATCGATGCTGAATTGTTTCAAGTGCCATCAGATTATTTTGAAGATCCCATGAGGTATGTGAATTCCCATATAATTAAGATTTATAATTACTAACCGCAACATTTGCCTTCAGAGATTCATTCACTAATGCAGGCCTCACAAACCGGTTCCTATATCTCGTTTTATCCTCTAAAGTCTCCTATTTTCAGGATCCGTTTCCTAAAGTCTTCTATTTTTAATATTTCCCTGGTGGAAAAGTTTTTACAAAAAAGTACAGAAAACTAAAACTATTTTGACAGGAATCTATAAATAAATACAATAAGTTACAACCGAAATTACAAGGAAGTACAACTTTTGTCTATTATTGAGATGAATTTTGTACTTTTTTGTATTTTTATGTAAATTGTTGTATTTCATTGTAGTTTCAATTTTCTACAAAAAATTACAACTACAAGAATCTACAGGAATTTACATTTTTTGTAAGCAAAAAGTAGTTCTTTTTCGACCTAGGATGGCAAATATTTAGAATATTCCAATGAGATAATTTTAAATTAAGATGCGATCATGTATACATGATCGCTATTACAAAAAAAAGCTTTCATATTTAAACTTTAAAGGAATGATAGAATGTTAAAAGACAATCATGAATAGTCGTTATTAAACAAAAAAAACCTAACATTTGAAGTTTTTTTCTAATATATAGTAATCGATTGGACACCATATATGTCATTTAAAATTATGTAATTGCAATATTCTCAATATTTGTCATCCTAGGTCGAAACAGAACAACTTATTACATTTTAAATGATTTTTCAAAATTTTAAGAAAAATTCGAGTCAGCTAAAAATATTTTTAGGGATTTAAGACGTTTAATGGATTAGAAATATTTGAAAAGAAATTTCAAATGTAAGGTTTTTTGTTACTTAATAATGATTATTCATACTTTTGAATATTAAAATTAAAGCTAACAAAAATGTTAATTCAAACACCCAATAATTTACGCGTATAAAATGGAAGCTTTTCACACTTTTCAACTAAATGTTTTTTAATTAAAAGCCGTTTTCTCCTGCAAAATTTTAACATTTATACTTTTAATGTTTAAAGTTTCAAAATTATATCATTTTAAGCAATTTTAAGCTAGAAACATTAATTTATACATTAAAATTTGTTTTCAAGCCTTTTTAAACATTAATATTTTAAATCATTCAGCTTCTTTTTTTGACAATTTTGGAAATCTTATTAAATATTCTTTTAAAATTAATTAAAAAAAAAAAGTTATTGCTAGTTTTTTTAGGAATTTTGATACACATTTTTTATTCATTTAAAACCTTTTAAATTGCTTAAAAAGCTTATAAATTTTGTGTTCAATATCTTCAAAAATCGACATTGTGTATTAAATGCCTTAAAAACTTTTCACGTTTTAAATTATTTTGGAATCTTTTCAAAACTTCTAAATATATTTTAAAATTGCTCGATTATTTTCCAAATTAATAATTGTTCAATTGTCATTTATTAATCAAAAAAGTATGTTTTAAATCTTTTTAAATATTCTCTTAAAATTAATTTTTCAAAATAAAAAATCATTTTAAATTTTCCCATCAAAATTAAGAATTGATTTTTATTTTCTTAAAACATTTAAAGATCCTTGAAAAGCTTCAAGATTTTATTTCGAAACCTACACAAATCTAAATTTAGTTTTTTTATTTTTCAAAATATTTTCCAGTTTTAAATTAAGTTTGGATTTTCTCCAAACTTGTAAATATCTCTTAAACTAACTCATTTTTTTTCCTAACTGATAATTGTTCAATTGTTATTCATGCATCAAAATTCAATAATTTCACTTACATTTATTAAAAATTTGTTAAATAGAACAATTAAAACTGTAACGTTCAAAGTTTAAATTTAACACTCTGAAACATTAACGACTCGAGGCTTTCTATTTTAAATAGTTCAGTTTAAAATTGTTTAGTTTTTAATATTTGATTTATAATTGCTCATTTTGAATAAAAAAAGTAAGATATTAATAAATATTTAAAAAAATGTCATCCTTAATTTAAAAAATTCAAATTAAATGGTTAAAAATGTAATATTTTAGATTGAAACAAAATTTGAATAGGATTTGGAATTGAATAAGAGCGTTTAATTATGAATCTATTATTTTGAAATTATTTAAAAATTAAAAATAGTTTATAAAACTTCAATCAAATATTTACATTCTTTCAACTACTGAGGCTTTCAAATTAAAAAATTTCTATTTTTAACGTTAAAATCTGTAACTTACTTAATTTTGAACAGATTCAGAATCGTCCTGTAAAATCAATTATTGTTCAATTTTCAATAATGGAACTACAATTCAATGTGATTTATTATAATAGAAAAAATTCTTATCTAAAGTGTATTGTTTTTTTAAATTGTAGTTTCTTGTAAAAACTTATATATTACATTACAAAAATTGACAGTAAAGTGCAAGTCGAAACCTTGATGCGGATTCTAGAAGTATTGTTTGTAAAAATTTATATTTTTTTGTAATTTTCTACAATAATTTATGTAAAATTAAAAGTGTTTTTATGACGTCAAACACCCAATTTAAAAAAATGTAAAATCCTGTAGTTTTCTGTAATACCTTGTACATTTTTACAACAAAGTAAAAAAAAAATATTAATAAAAAGTTATACAAATTTTTGAATTGTAGAAACTTATACTTTATTGTGAATTTTTTACTTTTCTACCAGAAAATACAAGACAAAATTAGCTATTTTTATTTAACTGTATTTTATTGTTAAATTTTTTTGCATTTTTTTACAAAAAATTACAGTTGTAGAAATGTTGTACTTTCTTGTAAAATTTGTTTCCACCAGGGTTATCTTTAAATTCCCCTATTTTGAAATGTTGGTCCCTAAAGTCTCCTATTTTCAGGATCCGTTTCCTAAAGTCTTCTATTTTCAATATTTGGTCTTTAAAGTCCCCTATTTTCCAAATTTGGTCCCTAAAGGGCCCTATTGTCAAGATTTGGTCCCTAAAGTCCCATATACTCAATATTTCTCTAAAGTCTCTAAAGTCTCCTATTTTCAAATTTTGCTCCCTAAAGTCTTCTATTTTCAAGATCTGTTACCCAAAGTCTGTTACCCAAATTCCCCTATTTTTAAAATTTGATCGCTTAAGTCCTCTATTTTCAAATTTTTGTCTCTAACGTTCCCTATTCTCAAGATTGGTTGCCTAAAGTCCCCTGTAGCCAATATTTGGTCTCTAAGGTCTCTTAATTTCAAGAGTTAGACCCAAAAGTACCCTATTTTTAAGATTTGGCCCCTAAAGCCTCCAATTTGAAGATTAGGCCTCTAAGGTCTCCTATTTTCAAAATGTTGTTTCCTAAAGTCCCCTAAAGTCCGTAAAGGCCCATATTTTCAAGATTCGGTCTCTAAAGTCTCCCATTTTCAAGATTTGGTCCCTAAAGCCCCCTATTTTCAAGATTAGGTATCTGAAGTCCTTTACTGTCAAGATTTGGTCCCTAAACCCCCATATTTTAAAAATTTGGTCTCAAAAATTCCCTATTTTCAAGATTTGGTCCCTAAAGTCCGATATTTTCCAGATTTAGTGTCTAAAGTCTTCTTTTTTCAAATTTTGATCCCGAAAGTCTTCTACTTTCAAGATCCGTTTCTTAAAGTCCTCTATTTTCAATATTTGGTCTTTAAAGTCACCTTTTTTCCAAATTTGGTCCCTAAAGTCCCCATTTTCAAGATTTGTTTCTTAAAGCTCCTTATATTTAAGATTTGGCCTCTAAAGACTCCTATTTTCAATATTTGTTTCCTAAAGTCTCCTATTTTCAAGATTTGGTCCCTAAAGTCCCCTATTTTCAAGTTTTGTTTTCTAAAGTTCCCTATTGTCAAAATTTGTTCCCTATTTTCAAATTTTGTTCCCAAAAGTCTCCTAGCTTCAAAATTTGTTTCCTAAAGTCCCCTATTTTTAAGATTTTGTCTCAATAGTTCTGTATTTTCAAGATTTGGTTTCTAAATTCTCCTATTTTCAAGATTTGGTTCTTAAACCCCTCTATTTTCAAAATATGGCCACTAATGTCCCATATTTTTAAAATATTGTCTCTAAAGTCCCGATTTTTCAAGATTTGTTTACTAAAGCTCTTTATTTTAAGATATGTCCACTAAAGACTCCTATTTTCATTATTTGTTTCCTAAGGTCCCCTATTTTCGAGATTCGTTTCCTAAAGCTAATTGTCAAGATGTGGACCCTAAGCCCCATATTTTGAAAGTTGGGTCCCTAAAGTCTCCTATTTTCAAGATTCGTTTCCTAAAGTCCTCTATTTTCAAGATTTTGTCCCTGCAGTACCCTATTTTCAAGATTTGGTCCCTAAACCTGCCTATTTACAAGATTAGGTATCTGAAGTCCCCTATTGTCAAGATTCGGTCCCTAACGTCCCATATTTTCGAAAATTGGTCTCCAAAGTCTCCCATTTTAAAGATTTGTTTCCTAAAGTCTCCTATTTTCAAGATTTGGTCCTTAGGTACCCTATTTTCATGATTTGTTTCCTAATGTCCCCTTTTTTCAAGATTTGGTCCCTACAGTACCCTATTTTCATGATTTGTTTCCTAAAGTACCCTATTTTCAAAATTTGGTCCCCAAAGCCCTGATTTTCTAAGATTTGTTTCCTAAGGTCCCCTATTTTCAAGCTTTGTTTTCTAAAGCTCCATATTTTTAAGATTTGGTCCCTAAAGTCTCCTATTTTAAAGCTTTGTTTCCTAAAGTCCCCTATTTTGACGATTTAGTCCATAAAATCTTCTATTTTCAAGATTTATATCCTAAAGTCCCCTGTTTTCAAGATTGTGTCTGTAATGCGCCCTATTTACAAAATTTAATCTCTAAAGTCTCCTTTTTTCAACAATTGGTCCTGCATTGTCCATATTTGGTCCCTAAAGCCCCGTATTTTAAAGATTAGGTCTCTAGGGTCCCCTATTTTCAAAATGTTTCTTCCTAAAATCCCCTATTTTCAAGATTTGTTTTCTAAAGTTCCCTATTGTCAAGATGTGGACCCTAAGCCCCATATTTTGAAAGTTGGGTCCCTACAGTTTCCTATTTTCAAGATTCGTTTCCTAAAGTTCTCTATTTTCAAGATTTGGTCCCTGCAGTACCCTATTTTCAAGATTTGGTCCCTAAACCTCCCTATTTACAAGATTAGGTATCTGTAGTCCCCTATTGTCAAGATTCGGCCCCTAAAGTCCCATATTTTCGAAAATTGGTCTCCAAAGTTCTCAATTTTCAAGATTTGGTCCCATATTTCCAAATTTGGTTCCTAAAGTCTCTTATTTTCAATATTTCTTTCCTAAAGTCTCCCATTTTAAAGATGTGTTTCCTAAAGTCCCCTATTTTCAAGATTTGGTCCTACAGTACCCTATTTTCATGATTTGTTTCCTAATGTCCCCTTTTTCAAGATTTGGTCCCTACAGTACCCTATTTTCATGATTTGTATCCTAAAGTTCCCTATTTGAAGATTTGGTCCCTAAAGTCCTGATTTTCTAGATTTGTTTTCTAAAGGGCCTTATTTTTAAGATTTCGTCTCGAAAGTTTCCTATTTTCAATCGATAGCCAATTTTCGCTGTTGAAATTTTAAATAAAATCTGGGAATCTGTTTTTTACTTTTTTTTATCTATGAGAGTCTCTTAAGCCGAACAAAAATCATTTACTCTAACTTTCCGGGAAACCTACATTTTTGTCTAGGTTTTTCTAGGTTTTTTCGCGTTTAGTAGAATAAAATGATCATTTTCTTTCTCATAAAAATGTCAAAAAATGAGTACAAGTTTCGAAATAAATGCAAAAATCACGCTTGAAATCACCACGATAAATATATTCATGAAAATATTGTGCGCGCAAGCAAAATGTGTATGCAAATTTTTTTATTTCAATAGTTTTTGTATAGGGAATTTTTTCTACCAAGTTTCTTGAATATCTCATAAATGTTTACTTTTTACGGTAGAAAAAAATCAAGAAAAGATGAAAGAATGAAAAATAAACTGAAAAATGAGAACATTTAAATTATGTTTGTTAATTTATTTGTCATTAGTTTGTTAATTTATTGTTTATTCTTTCAGCTTCTTTAATTTTTTCTACTATATTTTCACCAGTAGGAAGTCTTGAGTTGCTTAAAAGATTTTTCAAATCTAGTTAACAAATTAATTTTAAAAAGAAAAACAGAAGACTGATTACCTATACCTAGATGGAAAATCGATTACATTTAATAATCCCACTTTAAAAAAAAGGATATCCTTTAAACATTGTATCCTAAGTTTATTATCTTTGTATCCTGTTTTTGATCCCATAGGTACTGTGAGGCCTGCAAATGAAAAAATAATGATTAATACAAGTTAAATTTGATCTATCGCATTGTTTAATACATTTTGAGATTTAAAAAAGTATTTAACCATAAAAGCTTTAATTTGAATGCCTCATTTTTTACTAAACCGATTCATCAATGATGTTATTGAAAACGTTAATCGAAAAAGAACTGTCTTAAAAAAATTGGAACAGACGAATCTCATTATGGACTCTTATTTCGAGAGAGAATTATTTCAATATTCGGTATCTTTTTTCATCTTTATATGAAAAAAAAATCATTAACTTGTTTCAGTTAAGTTAAAGTAACGACTCATATTAATTAATGTGAAAAATGTCATTTTTCTGGCATTTTTACTCAAAATATTCAATGATTACTAATATTTTTTTAAAGTTATCACTATAACTTTCTTCTAATGAATTTCAGTGGCTTCGGGATATATTTGTCAATGATGATGATACTAGAAACTGCATCGTCTGTTTGAAGATAAGAGTATCTACCAACTTTTATTTACTTATTAACAATGGCGAAATGATAATAGATTTAACAAAGTTTATCTATATTTAAATTCATTCTAGATAATTTTTGTATTTGTTTGCTAATTGTTAAGAAAAGATAACTAACAATAACTAATAATGGTAACGCGTAAAGAAAGAAGAGATAATTAATTATCTTCATTAACCTCATAAATTAAGGGAAAATGGGTCGTAATGACTTTAAAAAAATATATATTTTAGTAAACAGATGTTCTGCAGAGAGATTTTTTAGTGTCGTTTGCTTCAAAAAGAAAGTAAAATAAAAAATGTTTACCTGTTATCAATTGTTTTAAAATCCCATTCAGCTGAAGGTTCATTAGTCTCCAAATAATACAAATAATAAAAATTGCCTGACAATAATGCCGGCTTCTCAATATAACATTTCCAGGGTGTCTACCTAATCGGGAAATCGGGAAATCTGAGAAATTACCGGAAATTTTTTTTCGAATGTACTAATTTGCAAATTAAAAGTGCTTTCATATATTTTAGTACTCTAATTCTGAATTGGAAGAGGAAATTTATGAAAGAATTATAATTCTCATATCAAAACAATTCACGTAAATAATTAAAATTATTCTGGCTTGGAAGAGGAAATTTTGGAAATTAATTTATTAGTGACTTGTTATAGGAAATTTTCGAAAAGAATTATAATTCTGATATAGAAATAGGAGTTTTCGTAAAGAAATATAATTTTTATTTTAGGCTTATAATTTTTATTTTATAATTAATATTATAATTTTATTTTAGACTTATAATTTTTACTTTAGGACAGGGGGTTTCCGTAAAGAATTATAATTTTACTCGAAACAGGGCATGTTTGACATGGAAAAAGAAGTTTAATTCTAATTTAAAAGTAGGAAATTTAAAAAAATCTCTGTTCAAACTCAGAATTCATCTCAATTTGAAACATTCCTCTTCCAAATTTTGGAAAAAGGATGTTACTATATTTCTAAATTATAGCAGAAAATTTTGTAATTAAATATAATTCTTATTTGGAAAAGGGAATTTTTTAAATGTTTTTTAAATGAGTTTCCCATTTTTTGTTGAAAATTAATCTTCTTTAGTCAAAAATTCAACTTGAAATTTAAACTACTTTGTAAAAATGCATTTTTTTGTTGTTGAGGATACATCAATTTAATTTAAAATTCATCTTTTTGGTTGTAATTTTAACTATTTTGAGGAAAATCCATTTTTTTTAAATTAATTTTTCTACTAAAAATTTTAATATTCCATTTTTTGTTGAAAATTAATCTTCTTTAGTAAAAAATCCAACTGTTTTGAACAAAATTCTTCTATTTTGGGTAGAAAATTCCACTATCTTTTGTCGAAAATGCCAATATTTGGTTAAAAATTCAACTATTTGATTGAAAATTCGTATTTTTGCTTCGAAAATTCATCTATTTTGGTAGAAATTCAATCTTCTTTAGCTAAAAATGTAACTGCCAACATTTTTTTTTCTTGTTGAAGATTCGTCATTTTAGTTGAAAATTCATTTCTTTGGTTGAAAATTTAATTATTTTGTTAACAATTTTTTTTTCGTTGAAAATAAATTTTTCTAACTGAAAATTTAACTATTCCATTTTTTACTGAAAATGTATATTTATTAGTTGAAAATTCAACTATTTGGTTGAAAATGCAATATTTCTACTTGAAATGCTAGGAATATAACGCATTTTGAATTTAATTTTATATATTACCCACATTAATTTTATTTAAAGGAATTTACTCCCCTATTTTTGTGAAAAGTATCCTTATTTGGAAAATAATTTTAATTCTGATTTAGAAGAAAGGAATTCAAAAAGAATCCCTGTTCAAATTTAGAATTATAATTCTTTTATAAAATGGTATATTCCAAATCAGAATTGTAAATCTTATGACTAAAAATTATCTTATGTACCAAATACAAATAATAATTTTTTTCAAAAATTCCATGTTTCAAATCAGAAATCTTTGAAATCTTTTTAAATGTTTATAAATCTTTTGAAATTTTTAGATTTCGTTTGAAATCATTGAAATTTTTTCAACTCTTTTAAATTGAACGGGAAAAATTAACAAATGACTAGAAGAAAACCGGAAATTAAAAGAAATCCCTGTTCAAATTCAGAATTATAATTATTTTGCAAAATTCTCTGTTCCAAATCAGAAATATTTTTTAATATTTAGAAATCTCTTGTAACTTTAAAAATCGTTTAAAATCATTTCAAATCTTTTGAACTCTCTTAAATTGACCGTGAGAAAATAACAGATGGTCGGGATAAACTGGGAATTAAAAAAAAATCCCTTTTCAAATTCAAAATTATAATTCTTTTACAAAATTCTCTGTTCAGAATCAGAAATACTTTAAAAATTTTAGAAATCGCTTTTAATCTTTAAAAATCGTTTGAAATCATTCAAGTCTTTTCAACTGTCATAAATTGACCGGGAAAAATTAACAAATCGGGAAAAAACCGGAAATTTAAAAAAATCCCTGTTCAAATATAGAATTATAATTCTTTTGCAAAATTCTCTGTTCCAAATCAGAAATACTTAAAAATATTTAGAAATCTCTTGTAATCTTTAAAGATTGTCCCAAATTATTCCAATCTTTTCAAATCTTTCAAACTGACTGGGAAAAATTAACAAGTGATCAGGATAAACCGGGAATTAAAAAAAATCTTTGTTCAAATTCAGAATTATAATTCTTTTACAAAATTTTCTATTCCAAATCAAAAGTCTTTTAAAATGTTTAGAAATCACTTGAAATCTTTAAAAATCGTCCCAAATTATTCAAATCTTTTGAAATCTTTTAAATTGGCTGGCAAGAATGAACAATTAACCAGGAATTTAAAAAAACCTGCTCAAATATAGAATTATAATTCTTTTGCAAAATTCTCTGTTCCAAATCAGAAATATTTATAAATCTCTTGTAATCTTTAAAGATTGTCCCAAATCATTCAAATCTTTTGGAGTCTTTTAAATTGATCGGGAAATACAAAAAATCCCGGTTCAAATTCAGATTTAAAATTCTTTTACAAAATGCCCTGTTCCAAATCAGAAGTCTTTAAAATCTTTTAAACTCTATAAAAATCTCAAAAAATGTTTATAAATCCCTAAAAATCATTTTAAATCATTCGTATCTTCTCAACTCTTTTAAATTGATCGGGAAAAATTAACAAATTACCGGGATAAAACCGGAAATTTAAACAAAAATCCCTGTTCAAATTCAGAATTATCATTCTTTTACCAAATTCTCTGTTCCAAATCAGAAATCTTTTAAAATGTTTAGAAATATTTAGAAATATTTAAACATCCTCAATCTAAACAAATTAATCTTCATCCAAAAAGTTGCATTGTCTACTAAAAAAAAAGTTTCAACCATAAATGGAATAGTTAAATTTCCAGTTAAAAAAATTAATTTTGTACTAACAGAAAATTAATTTTCCACAAAATAGTTTAAATTTCAATAAAGTAATGAATCTTCAAAAAAAAAAAAATAATTTTGAAAAAAGCAGTTCAAGTTTCAACTAAATAGTTGAATTTTCAACCAAAAAAGATTTTAATTTTAAATAAACAAAAGTGCCATTCTTCCAAAACGATGAATTTTCAACAAAATAGTAGAATCCTCAATCTAAAAAATTAATAGTTATTTTCATTTATAAAAATGTATTCTCAAAAAAAAGACTAATTTGCAACACAATAGTTACATTTTTCTAACAAAGAGTTGAATTTTCAACTAAAAAAGATCAATCTTCAACCGAAAATGGAATAGTTAAATTTTCAGTTAAAAAAATTAAATTCCTACACAGAAAAAAACAACAAACTTTCAACAAAATAATTGAATTTCCAACCAAATAGTTTAACTTTCAACCAAAAAAGATTTTAATTTTAAATAAATAACAGTTGAATTCTACCAAAACGATGGATTTTCAACAAAATAATAGAATCCTGAACCAAAACAAATTAATTTTCAACCAAAAAGTTTCATTTCCATCTGAAAAAGATACATTTTCAACCAAAAAAAGAATAGTTCAATTTTCAGTTATAAAAATTCATTTTCAATAAAAAGAAAACGAATTTTCAACACAATAGTTAATTTTTTAACCAATGAGATGAATTTTCAACTAAAATTAGGAATCTTGAATTAAAAAAAGAACTTTTAACAAAGTAGTTCAACATTCAACTGAGTTAAATTTTCAACTAAAAAAGATTTTAATTTTAAATCTAAAAGAGCTGAATTGTACCAAAAAAGACAAATTTTCAACAAATTACTTGAATCTTTAACCAAAAAAGATTAATTCCTACCAAAACAGATGAAATTTCAAACACAAAGACGAATTTTCAACAAAGTAAATGAATTTTCACCCAAGTAGTTGAATCTTTCAAATCTTTTAAAATATTTTAAATTGACGTTGAAGAATTAATAGTTGACCAGGAATTTAAAAAAATCCCTGTTCAAATTCAGAATTATAATTATTTTACAAAATTTTAAATAAAAAATCTTTTAAAATGTTTAGAAATCTTTTAAACTCTTTAAAAATCATAAAAAATGTTTATAAATCTCTAAAAATCGTTTGAAACCATTCAAAACCATTCAAAACTTCTCAACTGTATTAAATTGACCGGGGAAAATTAAGAAATGACCGGGCGAAAACCGGGACTTTGAAGAAAGTCCTGGTTCAAATACAGAATTATAATTCATTTATAAAATTCTTTCTTCCAAATCAGAAATCTTTTAAAATGTTTAGAAATCATTAGAATTCTTTAAACATCTTCCTAAATGATTCAAATCTTTTGAAATATTTTAAATTGACCTTGAAGAATTAATAGTTGACCAGGAATTAAAAAAAAATCCCTGTTCTAATTCAGAATTATAATTCTTTCACAAAATTCCAAATAAAAAATCTTTTAAAATGTTTAGAAATCTTTTAAACTCTTTAAACATTTTTTAAAACGTTTATAAATCTCTAAAAATCGTTCAAAATCATTCAAATCTTTTCAACTCTCTTAAATTGACCGAAAAATCTAACAAATGATCGGGATAAACCGGGAATTAAAAAAAAATCCCTGTTCAAATTCAGAATTAT